>CABFKO010000784.1:8153-19429 GCA_901766855.1 Panagrolaimus sp. ES5
TAATATCAGATATTATCATAGATCAAAAAAAGATGTCGAAAAACTTACGCCATTTTATTTCTTTATTTTGGAGCAGCGAGCAATCAACCGAGTTGTTTTCCTTTGATAAAGAATGAATGAATGATTAAAAACTGATTTTTGCTGACCATTATTAATATTTGAAAATGGTAACACTGTGGGAAAATTTGTTATGCAAATTTTTGCAACAAATATTATGCAAAACGTGGAAGAGAAAGAAGATGAACATTCAATTTCGAACTTTGAACTAAAAAATAAAGAACTACAGAGAAAACTATAGTTTTCTATGGAAAACGATGATTGATAAAAGAGGCATAAAGAACTTCACTTTTTAACACATGCGCCTACAAGATGAACTCTTTTACAGTCGTTCAACATTAAGGAAGTGTTAAGAAGATTATCAATGTTTGACACAAGAAGAGACTTGCATCACACAATTTTTTCCTTTCTGTATCATCTTTTGTATTACAGTATGAAAAATGAAATTTTTATTTACAACCTAATTATCTTAATTGCTATTTTTTAAAGGTACTTCCATACATCCATTTGGATCCAAAAGGACAAAGCGCGCTTAAGCGTAGAAAATAAAAGTTTCAGATGTTTTTGCGGGCATAATAGATTTCATGGCAGCCATGAATTTGGTGTCATTTAATTTCCAATCAAAAGATAATAGCCAATGTCCAACAAGGAAAATCCCAAGACAAAATTATGGCAAACGAAGATTTGTCTTTTTTGCAACTTTTTTGGACAAAAAGTTGTTGCTTTTCAAACTTTTCATATGCTACTTTTGACATTACATTTTTATTTTATTCCGGATCAAAAGAAACATATCGCAACTTTAAAATAAAATTTTATTATTTGAGCTGCCGTTCTCATTTCTTTAAATAATTTTTGAAATAAAAAAGGTGCTGTACATTTTCAATTACAGTATCCTGTGATACAGGGCCGCAACTGCCTTAGGGACGTTGGAAATATGTCCACCCCCTTGAGCTCCAATTTTGAATTCATACTAGCTTAAATGAGAATTTTTTGACTTTTATGTGAAATGTCCCCACCCTTGCTTTGGACCAATTTGCGGCTCTGCTTTGATATTTTTAAAAATAAATTTAATCACATTAAATTTAAAATTTTCAGATATTAAAATTAGCAATAAATAAATTACAAAAATTTTCTTTTACGAAATATTATCACCCCCAGATATAGAACAAAAATAAGACACAGACAAAAAGTAAACTAAAATACATTTTTTAAGAACCAATATGTTGTCCAAGTTGTTGAAGTTGTTCAATAAATTGTTTTGGTGTAAGTATTTCCGTGCAACCATATGTCATCCGTTGAATGCCTTTACTTTTTGCATAATCTTGTAAATTTTGATATTCAACATAATTTCCACCACCAATAACAAATACAATAACATCCATTGCAAGTTGACCACCACGAGAACGAGTAGCACTAAAAAAAATCAAAATTATACTGTATTTTTAAAAAATATGGTAGACTTACTCTTTATTCGATGAATGAAGAAGTTTTGGATCAAAATATCGAAAATCATCTTCATTTGAAGTTGAAGAAGATATTGGAATTCCAGCCATATTAACTCCACTTGGACGAGTATCAATCATTTGATCAACAAGTTTTGTCAATGGTAAATTATGCTTTTTGGGTACAAGATTTTTTACACCTTCCATAAAAAGTTTTGAAGTATTCTTCAAAACATTTGAAAACATGCTTTCATTTTTTGTTCCAGCACCATAATGTAGTTCAGACATTCTTGACATAGATGAAAATGATCGAAGTCTTTCAATATACCGTAATGCAGCTCCATCAATTTCTTTTTGAGCTAAAAATGCTCGAAGTTCTTCCTTTTCAGTCTAAAATAAAAATCTACAGTAATCCTTTTTAATACAGACAAACACATACCGATGAAAGATTTGGAGAACATAGAAAATGAATTAATGAAATTCGTAAAACATCTTCAGGTTCAATTGAATTATTCAATAAATCCATTATTTTAACATCTGTTTGACCGTTAAGTATTTTTTCTTCATTTTCAAATAATACATCAAGCTTTCGTTGTTTAATATGACTTAAAATTGTCGTTGCAACATTTGTATGAAGTTCAACAAAACCTTTTCGACGTAATAATTCAGGCAAAGTTCCAACAGCTGAAGAAATCTTTGAAGTTGTATCACTATAAACAATTACCGCTTCATCAGTATCATTATCAAAGCCCTAAACAAAAATAAGGTTACTGTGATTTAAAAATGCACAAACAAAAACAAACCATAGAACTTTTCAAATCTTTAATAGATTTTTCATTTGCCTTTACTTCTTCAAGATCATTTTGAATTGCTTCTGCAACAACTGGGAATGGACTACCTTTATAAGTTTTCCAAAGTTGATCTGTTTGATCCATATCGTATTCTTTCTTCTTTCCATTAGAATCTGTCATTCGAACACGATTTAAATCCATATCCAAAATATCATGAATTAAAGCTTGATACGTCCAAGTATGATGAAGCATAGTTGCAAGATCAATATTTCGATCTGCAATAACTAAAACCGGTCGATGCATACTAAACTGTCCACCACGAATATGTTCTTGTGTAAAAAGATTATTTCTTGCATCCCGAAGATTATCACGAATTTTTTGATCCAAACGCTAAAAAAACAGTTGAAAATTTTTTTTACGATAAAAATTGTAAGCTCACAATAGCAACTTGTTCAGCAGCATTATCTTTAGGACACTTGATAATTGGTACAACACCCATGGTAGCACAAACAGCAAAAAGTCCAGATGCAATACCATCAACTAATTTTTCCATGTCTTCTTCACTAATTGTATGGTCATTAATTGCTAAAAATCAAGTACTTTTTTCATTCATTTTGGGCCAAAGACATACCTTTAAAAGTGAAAGGACTTCCAGTAGAATATCGTCGAAGCATAAATAAATCATCTTCTAAAGCAATAAAACTTAAATATTGATCTGTTAATCTTTGCAATTGATTCATTGTTCCACTATGAACTGCAGCAGATGCAATTAATTCAAGTTGTGGTCTTGAAATTGGATATACCATATTTATATAAAATTGATCATATAGCGATTTTTTGAGATCATCACATAACCATTGAATATTTTCATCTGTTGGAGATATAAAATATACTGCTGGAACATCTGGCAACGTTTCTCTTTGTGAATTTACCAAGCTAAAAACAATTCAATATGGTATATATTAAAGGATAGATACTGTAAACATACAAGTGCAAAGTAACACCATTATCTCGAAGCATTTTTACAGTAATTAATGGAGAAATAATATCTTGCGAATATTTATCCAAAATTAATACTTTCCATACTGGTTCAATTGCAAGTGATGATGATACAGGTTGATTAAGATTTAAGATTTGCTTTAGTGCAGCTAAAATGAAATTAATTAAATAATTTGATTAACATGTGGGTGTTAAACTTACCAATTTGTCGAGTTCGAACATTATCAATTTTTTCAGCTGTTTTCTGCATTTTATCTTTTAATTTTACAGTCGATAAAAAACAAAAACAAGTTTAACAGTAATTTTGACGTTTGTTATTTTTCAACGTGGACTTTTTTTCTGTGTTCTTTGTTTTTCGCTTCAAGAATTTATTTGTAAATTTTTACAAAGCCGAAAAAATGCTGCTATTTTTTAATTTTTGTTCGTTTCTTACAGTATGAAAAATGGAACTATTTACGAATTTTTTGTCACCGAGCCTCTAAAATTTGTTTCTTTTAAAAAATTCTTTTTACTTTTTGATAACAAAATTACTGAAAGTAATAAATGGTGCAACTTTGTCGTTTATTTTACTGTAATTTTAAAAGAAAAACAGTTTAACTTTTATCCTTTAAAAAATTGTTTTTATTTTCGAAAGTTTACAAAATAAGTGCGTGCCAATTTAATATTTTGCCACTTCTGTAATCAAAACTTTTCGTATTTAAAAAATGTTTTTTTTTCAAAATTCGTTGCATTATTTGATGGTAATAATGATTCACAAAAACGTGAAGACTCAATTTCATGTAATGAATCTGATAAGACTTTAAGTGTCATGGATTATTCACTGATAAAGTGAAAAGAAAATTTAAGAATAACATATCACGATTTGGAATAGTGTCCTAAATTAAAAAAGATTCAACAATATCACTCTTTCCCCTCATATCGCTGCTCATGAAAAATCCATTGGAGCTACAATGTACGTTTTCAGAAGCTTTTGCTAATGATGAAATAAAGAATGGAAAACAATGATGTATCATGGAAAAATCTTTCTTGGTTGTAAATATCTTACACCAAATTTTTGTTTGAACTGATATTCAAACATGTATACTTGAGAACCATGTTAAAATTTTAAAACAGATTAAAAAATTCAACTTTAATTTAAAATTTTTGCATCTGCTTGTTTTTGTTGTCAAGTTATCTGTCATGGATAGTTCAAAATGGAAAAAATTTTGCTGAATTATTCGGAGACAAAAGTTTATAATAATAATACATACATGTATATCAAAAAACGTTATTTCTAAATCAAAAAACAACATTGAAATATTTTCTGTACAATGCACATGTGAAATGTGCAACTCCTGTGTAAACGCAATTTTAGCCATTGTTTTGACAATCCATTCATGATTATTATTTTTTTCTGATCCTTTATCTTTTTCCACTACCTAATGAACAGTTGGAATTAATGACCATTGTTCGATAAAAAAAGACATGAAACTTTTTTAAATACCCAAAAGTCGTTGGAGGGTTATAATACAGCATACAGTAACTTAAATTTTTTTCCCAATAAGTTTTGTAATCAAGCGGCGCTGTGCTATTTTGGCTGGACGAACGTTCCTTGAAAAAGATCTTCCCCGAAAAATGACCGGGTTATGAACATCGAAGAATTATTTTTGTGTTATTATGGAATTCATTAAATCAAAAATGATAAAAATGATTTTTATTTTAATATCACAAGAAAGCTATGTTGAAGATTCTATGTGTATATAATTACCTTAAACACATAATTTCACCTTTATTAAAAACGACAAAGACTCTTACACCTGCTGAAAAAGTTTTTATAATGCATCAAAAAGAAGTGACCTTTTTTGTTACTTCTGAATCCATAATGAATTTCAAAATTGTGAATTCAAGCTTGCATGCTCATGAAAAGTGCTACATTTGCATGTACGAAATTCTTACACCATCACTTTGTTGACTTTCCGGCTTTCCGGCGTTCTGATCTTTCTTCTTTTAAAGCTAACCCATTGACAATTGGAATTAATGCCCCACGCTCTGTAAAATGAAGACCAAAAAAAAACTGTTATAAGTAATTAAAATTGAAACACAGTAACTTTGCTTCCAAAAATCGGGTAATTTTTTTATCTTTTTGATTTTAAAAAAAATTCTCAGAACGAAAAAATGGGTAAAAAAATGTTTTAGAAATAGAGCGAGTAAATTTTTTATGTTAAAAATAGTTTTAATTTAAATTTGCTTTGTTTTTATTTAACTTTTATTAAAAAATGTTGTTCTGTATTTTTTACTGCTAAAGGCTACAGAAATAACCTTTTTTTATGACAAGCGTTAAACATTCATCATTTTAAAAAACTTTTTTTTTCACGTCGTTTCTTATCATTCTTCACTTTTTTTTTTCAGCGTAGTTAATAATCATATTTGAATATGGCGGAAAATGAAGCAACAACATGGCAACCAAGTGAAGCAGATTTGCAACAAGTAATCTTTGTTTTTTCCAGATCAATTATATAAAAAATGTTTAGGTTATTTTACTTTTACAACATTCACAGTCCTCTGATACAACAACACAAAGAGAAGTTAATGCTGTATGTTTTTTGCTTTTTTTGTAAATGAATGAAATATAACTTTATATTTAGCAACTTGATCAATTAAACATGAATCCAGAATTTTGTCGATATTTGGTATATGTTTTGGGTGAATTACCAAATCAACCTGAACCTTTGAGAGCTTTAAGTGGTTTACTTCTTAAAAATACAATCAAACAAAGATGGCAATTTTTACCTCCAGAAATTCATGAATTTTTAAAAACTCGATGCTTTTCTGCAATTGGTGATGAATCTCCACTTATTCGTGCAACTGTTGGCATCATTGTAACAACAATCTTTTATTATGAAGGAACATCAAATTGGCCACAACTTCTTCCTGCATTGTTGACCTTTTTTAGAAGTGAAAATTATGATGTTTTGGAGGTTAGTGATAGAAATTAGCTACTGGTAATAATGTTAAATATATAGGGAGCATTGGGTGCTTTACAAAAAATGTGTGAAGATTCTGCTGAAAGATTTACTAGTGATGAAGTAAATCAACTTCTTGGACCTTGTATAATGTTCTTCCAATCATCATCCCCTAAACTTCGTGCACTTTCACTTAATTCTGTTAATTCTATTATTTTGATGCAAAATGATGCTATCGGATCACATATTGGACAATTTTTGGCAAATCTTTTTGCACTTGGCCAGGATCCGGATCCTGAAGTTCAAAAGCAACTTTGCCGAGCTTTAACATTATTGCTTGAAAGTCATATTGAACAAATTGCTTCACAATTACCTGATATTGCTGAATTTATGCTTATGAAAACTCAAGATCCACAAATTGATACTGCACTAGAAGTATGTGTTAATAAATTTAATAAGTCAAATACTTCTTGTTACTTCTTCTTGTATTTAATTCATTAAATTGCCCTTGATGGAGATTGCAATACAAGTTCTTATTTTAGGCCTGTGAATTTTGGCTAGCATTTGCAGAGTGTCCAGATTTATGCAGAAAATATGTTGAAGCTTTGCTTCCACGATTGTTTACAGTATTATTGAAATGCATGAAATATACTCCAGAAGAGATTGTTGATATGAAAGGTGATATTGAAGATGATGCAAATGTTCCAGATCGGAATGAAGATATCAAACCACGATTTCATAAATCGAAAACTCATGGTGGTAAAATTGAAAATGAAAGAGATCTGAATTCAACAGATGATGAAGTTTGTTTTTCTCTTTTCAATTTTATACCGTAATCTGTTAATTATATTTAGGTTGATGAAGATGATGGTGATGAAGGCTCAACAGAATGGAATTTAAGAAAATGTGCTGCAGCATCCTTGGATGTTTTATCAGGTGTATTTGGTGATGAATGTTTAGAACATTTATTACCCGTCCTTCAAACAACATTATCAAATCCAAATTGGGAAGTAAAAGAAAGTGGTATCTTGGCTATTGGTGCAATTGCTGAAGGTTGCATGACTGGAATGTCACCACATTTGGCAGAAATTATTCCATTTTTAATTAATGCTTTAAATGATTCAAAAGCTCTTGTTCGATCAATCGCATGTTGGACTTTATCGCGGTATTGTCATTATACAATGCAACAAGGCCAAGAAGAAACATTTAAACATCTTTTAACTCAGGTACTTTTGCTGCATTATTTTTTTCACTGACAATGTTGAAATTTTAGTTATTGGCAAGAATATTAGATCATAATAAACGTGTACAAGAGGCTGCATGTTCTGCATTTGCAACATTTGAAGAAGAAGCTTGCAATGAAATTATTCCATATCTTCCTGATATTGTTCGAACATTTGTTGAAGCATTTAAAAGATATCAAGCTAAGAATTTGCTTATTTTGTTAGATGCGGTTGGTACATTGGCTGATAGTGTTGGTGATAAACTTGCAGATCCACAATTATCTCAAATGTTGATGGAACCAATTATGCAAAAATGGAATATTCTTACAGATGAAGATCGTGAAATATATCCACTTTTGGAATGTGTTAGTTCAATTGCAATGGCATTGCAAAAAGCTTTTTTGCCATACACCCAACCAGTATTTGAACGATGTGTATTCTTTATTGAAAGTACGTTAAATAAATCTTTACAAGCTGGCTTAGCTGCAAATAAGCTTCGGGAAGGTTTGTTGAAACGTATTACTGTACTTTTTAGTAATACATTTTTTTAGAAATTGGTCCAAATGGTCCTACAGAAGCACAGCTTGCTGCAGTAAAGAAAATAGATACCCCTGAAAAAGATGTTCTCATAGTTGCTATTGATCTCCTCTCTGAATTAACTGAAGCTTTGGGCTCTGATATTCAACCTCTTGTTGCTGCAAATAATTCAAAGCTTATACAACTTTTATATTTTTGTGTTAATGTAAGCAATGCTTTAAGACTTACTGTAATAAGTTATTTAAAAAATTTTAGGATCCAAATGTTGAAGTTCGTCAAAGTGCTTTTGCACTTCTTGGTGATTTATCAAAATCTTGTTATCCACTTGTTCAACCATTTGTTCATCTTTTAATACCTGTAATGGCAACAAATATTAATCCTGATAATATTTCTGTATGTAATAATTCGATTTGGGCAATTGGTGAAATTGCAATGCGAGTTGGCACTGGTATTTCACAATTTTTACCACAAATTATTGGTCCATTGGTATTTGTAATGACAAGAGATCGTCCAGCTGCAAAAACTTTACAAGAAAATTGTGGTATGGTTTTATTACTCTTTATTGGATTACTGTAATATACAACTTATTTTTAGCAATTACACTTGGTCGATTGGGTTTACATTGTTCTGGAGAACTTGCACCATTATTACCCCAATTTATTCGTCCATGGTGTTTAGCACTTCGAAATATTCGTGATAATAGTGAAAAAGAATCAGCATTTTATGGAATGTGTTTAATGATAGATCAAAATCCAAATGGAATTGCAGATCATTTTATATTTTTATGTGATGCAATTGTATCATGGAATAATCCCCCTGATCAATTAAAAGCAATGTTTACAAATGTAAGTTTACTTATATTAATATAGATTACTGTAGCTCATATAACTTTTTTTAGATTTTACAAGTTTTCTATAGAAGTGTTGGACCAGATACTTGGAATGCTTTTGTAACCCAATTTCCTAATCAACTTCGTGAAAGAATGCAACAACAATATAATCTTTAATAATTTTTAATTTTATTTTATTGTTGACGGGTTTTCTACAGTAACTTTTTCTGTCTGTTTTTTTGAATCTTTACACGTTATCTTTCAATATGATTCAAACGGGGTTTTTGTACAGTGTTAAAAAAAATCTGTTTTATGCTTGTATCTTCTTCGATTAGGGGTTCTATTTTATTAATTGTGCTAATCTTTTTTTCTTTATTATTTATCCATTTAAAAATTTTTATGTTTTTTTATTTTTTTTTGTGGGTCTTTGTCACTTAAACATACACAAGCTATTATTCGTCGTCTATTTTTATGAGTGAATTTTAAAACTTTAAAAGCAATTTATTTATATGGATTTTTCGAATCATAGTAGTTCAATTTCTTCTTTAGCTACAAGAGTAAAAAGGTATAAAATCAGGCGTTTTCAAAGACACTGCACTGTCAGTTGTTTCGAAAAGTGACGGCTAAAATGGTTTTGTTCTTCATACTTGCGGATATCAAACTTTTTGCAAATTTTATCTCGTCTTGTCAGAATTCTGCAGCAGGGTTTAATGAATGTGCTGTTCATCCTCATCTTTTGAATTTTTTCAATAAGCATACTGTAATTAAAACAAAAACCTGGTAAATGATTACTTGGTTTTCAAAATTGTGTCAAAATAAAAATTACCAGCTTTTTTGAAACAACACGAATATGGATCCTGTTTGTATTACATATTTCAATGAGATTGTTGTAAATTTGTTTGACTATCAACAAATAAAGGTTGTCCAGTGAGTTTCTAAGCTTCAGCAGTATTAATAATTTCAAAAAAGTAGAAATTCTCAGAAAATTTTTTTTAATGCAAGTGTACGGTTTTTTGAAACAAATTAAATTCACTGAATTTATAATTTTTATTTTAAAAGTTAATATTTCACATATTTATTTTTATTGTTATAGTTACAATACACTGTGCATGCTATTGATTCCATTGATTTTGTAAATTTTGAAAATAATTTTCTACAGTAACATGCGTGGGTAATATTGCTCCAAGAGGACTAATTACAAATATGCCAGGTTTTTCTAAATCCTGTTTACTACCATAATATTTGTAATAAAATACTAATAAAATTATCGGGACATGATAAGTCTAAACCAATAACATCAACTCTAAATGATTTTTTTAACAGAACTTACAATATGAAAAAGTGCAATTGGACCCGATGATCCTGTAATTAAAGAAAAAATTACTGTTGATGCAGGTCCAAGGGGAGCAAAAATTGAAAATAAACATATTGATGGCCAAATTGCTGTTAAAGCTTTTATATTTTCAGCAATCTGTAATTAATAGAAATGTTAATTTAAGCATACTGTAGTTAAAATGGAAGGAAAATCTTACTTGTCGTCTTTCATTCAAATTCATTTGATAAGCTAAACGTTTATACATTTTTTGATTTTTAAAATGCAAATATTTGCACATAATTAAAGTTAATGAATGAAAGATGAAAGCTGTCCAAATGATGCAATAATATAATTCCGGATTTGTGTTTGTTAAAACCATCCCTAAAAAATTTTGAAGTAATTTTTCAAATTCTAAATTTCACAAAAACTTACACATAAATGCTGGCAATGAACATGGGAGTTGACCAACGAATGAAAAAATAACAACTGCTCCAAAAAATAATTTATATGTAAACAGTTTACTGTATTTTTCCAAAAATATCGTCGCAAAAGTTCTTTCCAAAATTATTGCAAAAAATGAAATTCGTAACTGTTGTGCAAGTGCAACAATTGGGAAACCAATATAACTAATATATTTTTGTTTCGGAACTGTTACAAGTAAAGAAATTGAAGAATGAATGATACAATTTAAGGAAAGTAAAAATCCGCATGAAAAACAAAAACATATAAGGAAGAGTCTGAAATGAACATTTTAAATCTAACAAATAAGATGGAAGGAATGAACTTGATTAAGGTTACTGTATGGATCTGTATAAGACATAAAATATTTTTTGTTAACACAATCGATAAAAGACCGATTACATAAAATTTCGAATAAATACTGTATCCCTTTTCACAGCTTTAAGCATAAATAAAATTAACAAACCTTAAATTTTTTGGTAAAATTTGTAATTCTTTTTTACAATAAATTTGCAAATATATTCCACTTATCAGAGATGCAATACTAAATAAAATATTAAAAAGATGTGTAATATTACTTAAATCTGTTATCGACCCTATCATTTTGAAAAACAAAAATGTTAAAATTTGAAGTAAAAATTTTAAACTTCAAAAAAAAACATATTTTTTTGCTGTGTTAATT
>CABFKO010000805.1:0-10685 GCA_901766855.1 Panagrolaimus sp. ES5
GCTTTATTATTTCCTTTTAAAATTTCTTTTTTATTATTATAAAAATAGAAAGCTGATCTTTTTTCTCTTCACTAACATTTTAGTGTCATTTTGCACCTTTACAATGATAAATGGGATTTTGTTTCTTTTTTTGCCCCAAAAAAACTAAAAACGCATGTTTAATGAAAAACAAAGAAAAAAAGCTTTTCTTTGATTTTTTGTGCCATCAGAAAAAAATCTCACAAAAAAATGACCAATTCAAAAGTTTTCTCATATTATTTTTTCGTGAAAGCTCTTTGCTTGTTGTTATCCAAGTTTAGTTATTGGTTGATCTCGCAATAATCTGCAATGCAAAAGCGAGAAATATATTATTGCACGTAAGACAGCTGTTGAAAAGGCGTTGATTCTTGCTTCTATTCCCCGACATATGCCAAAGAAGAAACTTAAAAGAAATAAGCATTTATGTTGCGGCTGTCTTTAATGCTACTTAGGAATGCATAAATCAAGAGCAAAAAAATTGAAATAAGACAAACAAGGAGGAGAAAGTATAGAGAAAGCACAAAAAAAAGAACTTATATGAAGTAGGGTTGGGCCTGTTATGTGAAAAAAAAAGAAAAAAGGGGCAGAGAAGAAGAAAAAAGGCATTTCGAGGTGTTTGGTGATCCGCTTGTGGCGTGTCGGCATTCATTTTCTTTACTCTTACAAGCTGCTAAAGCAACCAAACAATTTCTCTTAATTTTTTGAGAAATTTTAGTTTGGCGTAAAAATGAAGATCATTCCTATTGTACTTTGTCTTTGCTTAATTTTTGCAGTTTCATTTGCTGCTAAAAAGGTAAGCGAATGCTGTACTAATTTTTATGTTTATTTTAAACTGGTTATACTGTAGAAGGAAAAGAAAGTTGAAAAAGATAATTGGGATGAACTTGAAAGTATCCTTGATGACATTGATGATTCTAAGAAAGAACGTGATGTCTCCTCTGATGCTGATAAATCTGATAAAAAAGCTGTTGTAAAAACTCGTAAGATTTTTTTATAAAGTTCATCTTGTTATTGCAAAATTCTAAAATTTAAGCAGAAGAAAATCCATGCAAAGATCTTGTTTGTGGATGGGGTAAAGAATGTATCATTGATAAAAAAGGTCGCCCAACTTGTGAATGTACAAGCAAATGCCCAGAAGTTGATGATCCAATGGATAAGGTAATTATCATTTTTATTACACAATTTTCATTAAATTTTTTTTGTGTCATTATTAGGTTTGTGGAAGCAATAATGCAACTTTCCCATCTCTCTGTGAACTTTACCGTCAACGATGCGTTTGTAAAAGACGTGGAAAGGAATGCGAAAATAATGCATTTGCAAAAGTTCATCTTGAATATCTTGGTGAATGTAAAAAACTTGATGAATGCACTGATGAACTTATGTCACAATTCCCTGAGCGTATGTCTGATTGGCTTTTCCAAGTTATGAAAGAACTTAAAAAACGTCGTGAACTTCGTGACCTTGATTGGGAAGAACTTGTTAATGAAGCAGAAAATGATGATGAAAAGAAGCATGTTTATCCAGTTATCTGGAAGTTCTGTGATCTTGATATTAAACCTCATGATAAATCTGTTTCCCATCATGAACTTATCCCAATTACTGCACCAGTTATCCCAATGGAATCTTGCATTAAGCCATTCCTTGAACAATGTGATGCAAATAAAGATGGTTCAATTACCATTAAAGAATGGGGAAAATGTCTTGGTCTTAAAGAAGGTAAGCCAAAACAAACTATATTACTGTAGCATTTTTTAAATATTAATAATCAAACGATTTTTTTTAGGAGAAATCCAAGAACGTTGTTAAATCCAATCATCTCCACTCATTAATCTCTCTCTTTTTTTACCACATAAGCGTTTTCGTTTAACGAAAATTGCAACTACAGAATGCATTGATCCAGTAAATTACTTACTTTCTTTTTTATCTTTATAAAATTTCTTTTTTTTCTAATTATTTGTTTTTTTAAATAACTCAGAATTACATCACATTTATACTGCCTGTGTTTGTTTAAAAATATTTTTGTAATCAATATTATACACTTTTAAATGAGTTTATATTTTATTAAATAAAATATTTGTTATCGCATTTTTTGTTTAAAAAATACATGCATCTTGAAGCATCTTGCTCCAAAATATTCAACATCATGTAAAATAAAATTCATTCAAAATAAATATAACAAAATTATGACAAAAAAAACAAAGTACCGCTGTTGATTGTGGTACGGTAGCAGTGAACTGAAAACAAAAGAGTGACATTGATTTTTTGAAAAAATAGTGTTTACAGCAGTGCAAGGGTTTTGGCAAATTAATAAATTGTAATTATACGAGAGAAAACAAATCCATCAGTTTTACAACATGCAAAAAAATCTTTTTTTAAAACAAAAAACCCTTTATCTATTGCTTTGGGTACGTAGAAACTAAAAAATGTGAATGATCACTTTGTACTTTTTTTAAAGGCAGACGATGTTCAAGAATCACATTATAAATTCAAATTGGCGCGCAGACATTATTTATCTTTTTCCTTCGTGTTTTTGTTGTTGATAATATTTGTAAAGATTTATTGATGTATTATTATAATACATTTACGGCTTTCTTTCTTTAAGACGATCATCTACTTTTTGTTAAGAATAAGTATTAACAATTTTACTTTTGCATTTATCTGTTATTCATTCTTTTACCACACTTTCGTTATTTTTTTAATGCAAAAGCATATTTTGTATATATCTTTTCTTAGCTTGCTCTTAAATTAAACCTTAAATATTTTTAATACCTTCAACATTGCCTTTCTGCGAGTAACAAAGTTGAGACTACGGACTTTGAACTGTGTAGTAGCAAAATGGACTTCGTTCTTTTTTTTCGTTTTTTGTTGTTTTTTATACCGCCGCGTTTAATTTAAATTTTATTTTAACATTATTTATTTTTTCAGGACTTTGCCTTCTTTTTCTTGTATATACATTTCAAAGTTGTTTAGCTTCAATGTCAAATACAAATTTTATCGAAAATTTCATTGCGGGTGGTGTTGGAGGGATGTGTACAGTGGTAAGTTTTAAAATAGTTATCTTTAAAATCTTTTGAGCTAAGCATTTAATTTCTAGGCAGTTGGGCATCCATTCGATACTGTCAAAGTCCGTCTTCAAACAATGCCTAAGCCACCTGCTGGAGAAAAACCTTTATTCACTGGTGCTTTGGATTGCTTTCGACAAACAATAAAGCGTGAAGGATTCTTTGTAAGTTTATTTTAAATCTTGAAGATATAATATATCTACGTATTTCTTAGGCCTTATACAAAGGTATGGCTGCTCCAATTGTTGGTGTTACTCCATTATTTGCTATATTTTTTGGTGGTTGTGCAGTTGGACGTTATCTTCAACAAAAAGAACCTGGTCAAGAACTTACATTTATTCAAAATTTTAATGCTGGTGCACTTGCCGGAGTCTTTACAACAATTGTTATGGTTCCTGGAGAGCGTATTAAATGCATCTTACAAGTCCAATCAATGGGAAATTCAGCTGTAAAATATAATGGTCCCTTAGATCTCGTTAAAAAACTTTACAAAGAAGGTGGAATTCGAAGTATTTACCGTGGAACTGCAGCTACTCTTATTCGTGGTATGTTATCTTATTTTTTGGATTTTGTAAAAAATTTAATAATTTTTTTTGTCTTTAGATATTCCTGCCAGTGGAGCATATCTCTCTGTTTATGAATTTTTGAAAAAGAAATTTGCCGGTGAAAATAAGGAAAGAACTTTATCACCTTTAGCTACATTAGCTGCAGGAGGATTTGCGGGTATTGCAAATTGGTCTGTCTGTATTCCAGCAGATGTCGTTAAATCTCGTCTTCAAACTGCTCCAGAAGGTAAATATCCTGATGGTATGCGTGGTGTTGCTCGTGAAATTCTTCAACATGAAGGACCTGCTGGCTTCTTTCGTGGTTTTGTTCCTGTTATGTTGCGGGCTTTTCCTGCAAATGCTGCATGTTTCTTTGGAGTTGAACTTACTCTCAATCTTATTCGTCAATTCCGTAGTTAATCTGATTTTTACTAATATTGCTATCCTCTATGATGGATGTTATGCAAATTATTCAAATATAGCATATTTCCGGGGATCTTTTTTAATTACTAACAGGTTTAAAATAGCTCAAATTTTTATTGTCTTTATTTAATGACTAATTTATTTTTCATTTATGTATTTTCCAAATTTTTGGAAAAAATAACTTTCAATTTATTGTATGTGTTTTGACGACAAAACTAAACAATATTAGATGAAAAGTATTACAATAAAAGAAGGCATTTTTGCGAATTTTTGTTTTTGTGACAGAGATTGAACATTGACAATGGGGGGTTATTTTTGGTTGACTTGTTGTATTAGTTTGCTTTGTTGACGACTTCATCATAGACAGTCAACTAAAAAGAAATTATTAATTAATTATTTTTACTGCTTGTGGAACAAATAAATAAACAAACCAAAGCTTTAAGTTGTTCATTTTGTTCAATTGCAGATTCTTTATATGGATTGATGTTACATATCGTGACTGATGGAAATACCATTTCATCCAGATCCATCTTAAAAATTTAGGAATTTTAATTTGATTAAATTTTTCGGGGTTTGTTACTTACTTGTAATTCGACCAATTTTTCAAATGATAAAAATTGTACAAGGGTATCAATAAAAAGATATAAGAAAATTGAAAAGCAAACAACTAAAATAAATATCCATACGATTACTGCCAAACATGAATGGGCTTGTGCCATATGGGGTATACCATGACAACTTGAAATTGAACCCCATTCAATTAAAGTTTCTTTAATACGTCGCCATTTTGTTTTGCTTTCCATTTCTTTACGCTTTTTAGCTTCTTCTTCAGCATCTTTAATTGCTTGCTGAACATCTTTATCATCTTGCAATAAATCACTAGGATTTTTTGTTTTAGGTGGAAGAGTTTCTGTCTATAAGAAAAGTACGGTAATCCATTAAAGATATATTTAAAATATATTATACTAATAGTAATTTGCTAATTATTAAAATGTCTCTCATTTCTTTCCTTGACCTTTTTTTCTTATGCTGACGTGGATTCTTTTATTTTTTGACCATCTTTCTGCAGCAGCAAAAAAAATTAATGCCAGCACGCAGACGTAAGATACAGATTGTTTTTCGCGCACTTCTTTTTTTTCAAAAAGGAAGGAGGAATAACAGGTTTTTAGAATGAATGCGACGTGAGGAATCTTTCTTTGGTCACAGATGTAGCATCAATTTGATAAAAATGCACGCAAAAGACTTTTCTAGAAGCGCAAAAATTTGGTTATAAAACTTGAAGCAAATATTTTTCCATTCGCTTTTTTCTTAAGAAGCCGATCAAAAATCTGATTTTTGATTCCTTACACCAAAGAAATCTTTGGTTTGAAAGATAAAAAAAGAAAGAGCTAAAAATTTACTTACCTCTGACATGCTTCTTTTTTGTGTTTCGTTCAACAATAAATTTTTTCCATAAAACAAAAAAAAGAAGATAATTGTTTAAGGTTTTTTTTAAGTTTTTACAAATTTCAAAACTGCTTAGCAACATATTTCTTTTGTATTTGTTTTTTTTTCTTCTGAATGCTTTTTGAATATTTAATTACCCCCGTTATGATGCTTCCCACTTGACCTCATAGTGTACTGTAAAACAATAAACAAAAAGAGATTCATCAATAGGATTTCATTGAATAATAATAATCCGTTCAAAATTTCAATGAACGTGTACTTCTTCAAATTTTTAAAAAAGAAATAAATTGAGCAGCGACATTTGGGTCAAGTCTGTCAAGAGATTGCCGATTTTTTTCTCATAGCTTTTTTTTCTTCCTTTTGCATATATCTCTTTTACAATAAAAAAACAATTGGAAGAGTATAAAAACTTTCTTTCTTCAAAGCTCTTTTTTATTTTAAATTTTATTTGATTTTAAAAACGGCTGTCCTGCAAGGTGTTTTTCTTTAAAGAAGAAAATTCTTTATTTTTGTTGCTGTCAAAAATGACTCAAATAATGAACGATTTGTGGCAAATAACAATGAAGAAGAAGTTCTTCTTCTATTTTCAATTTTCTTCAAGGTTTTTTTGGTTGTTTTTCGATGACGACGATTAATTAATACATGGAAAATGGGGAAAAGGGAAGGAAACCTGAACTTGAACTGCGCAACAACCATTTTTCGGACATTGATTCTTAGAGACAATTTGACCTAAATCATTTATTCTTATTTCTCATTTTTAAGTAAAATAAGTTTTTTTTCATTTTCACGTAATTTCTCATCTTTTTTTTTCACTAATTCCCGAAAGTTCCAAATTTGGTTAGCAAAAGAACTATATTTCGTTCCAGTGTCCGATCATCAAATTTTTTCCCTTTATTCTTTTTTGGACTTTATTCAATTTTTTTTTCATTTGAATAAACAATCAGATTGTCTCTTTTTTTGCCGGAAGTCAAATGTTCGAAAACAAAAAAACTTTGGATGACTTTGAAATTCTTAAAAAAATTCAGGATATCGGATATATTTTGTCTATTATTATTACTTTTTTTTGTAAAGGCATTCGAATTTTTTGTCTGAAACTTTTTTTTACGTGGCGCCTCTCCGTTTTTTCTTCCAAAAATGTAGTTTTAAATAGGATCGCCATTAAAAAAGAAAGAAGAAACGTGCAAAATTTATATTTGCGCGGAAAAAAGCAAATCTTTGAAGGAAGAAAAATAGGAGGAGAAAATAATTTTTTGGTTTTAAACGATCAGCTTCTTCTTCTTGTCATCACAAATCTTAAATGAGAAATATTTTTCTAAATTTTAAAGGAAAAATTGTTGCAAATCGCCAACCACAATCAAAGGTTGAAGTGATTAATTGCATTAATTTTATTTTTATCCCTGCTAAAAAAGCGAGGTAGTAGCCACTTAAAGAGGATAAACTTTGGTTTAAGCTTTCGTTAAAAATTTCTTTTTTTTTCATGTTTTTTTTCTGAAAAACACAGCCGCGTTTTTGACCGTTTAAAAATAAAAGAAGCCGCATAACTTTGTTTCTTTTGACAGATGATCGGAAAACATTTGGTCTAGTCTTTTTGAAACGCGTTAAATGTTATTATTTATGTTAAAAAAAGATTTAATTGAAGTTTGAATTTATTTTAGAAATAAAAATGAAATTTATAATACTTGTGCCGCTGGCACTCTTTCTTGGATTAACAAATGCTGATGTTTTTACTGCGATGGTTGATTTAGAAAATTTACTTGTTAGTGAATCAGATGTAACGTCGACGGTTATTGATACTTATATTACAGCTGAAAAAAATCGGCTAAATAGATTACAAAAGTAAAATTTCATAACAAGCATAAAAAAATTTGAATAATTTTGTAATTGTTTTTTACAGATTTGCTGATGAATATTTTTCCCGTAATACAGAATCCTTTGATGATGAAGTAAATTATGTTTCAAATCCTGTAAATGCTTATCTTTTAATTAAACGTTTAACATCTGATTGGAAATATATTACACATTTAATGCGTTCAAATACAGCAGATTATTTTATTCAAAATGTTACACAGGGTCGTGTAAATAATGGTGTAAAATATCCTGATGAAGAAGATTTAGAAGGTGCTGCAAATGCCCTTCTTCGACTTCAAGATACTTATCAACTTTCAACAAAAGAATTATCCAAAGGCATTGTTGCTGGTGATAATGTTGGAAAGCCTTTAACGGCTCAAGATTGTTTTGAAGTTGGACGAGCTGCTTACAATGGAAAAGATTATTATCATACTTTGCAATGGATGGAAGAAGCTTTAGAAAAGCTTAAAACTGAAGATCCACCAACAAAGCAAGAAAGTGATATATTAGAATATTATGCATATGCTTTATATAAACAAGGAAATGTTAAGTATGCTTTAAAACTTACCAAAAAATTAGCAATTCTTGATCCAAAACATCCTCGTGCTGCAGGAAATGTTAAATGGTATGAAGATATGCTTGATGAAGAAACCCGTGAAAATTTAGATGATTTACCTCCAATCAAAAATGAAAGAGATTTAAAATATGATATTACCGAACGGGAAGTATATGAAAAGCTTTGCCGTGGAGAATTTACCCCAAATATTACCATGGAATCTGAAACATATTGTTATTTGAAACAAGATCGTCCATTCCTAAAATTAGCACCAATTAAAGTTGAAATTCTTCGATACGATCCATTAGTTGTTATCTTCCATGAAATTATTTCTGATTATGAAATTTCTGTTGTTAAGGAATTGGCAACTCCAAGAGTAAGCTAAAAACGAATAGATTTTTCAAAAAATAGTATGATGAGATAATTTTTAGTTGAAACGTGCTACAGTACAAAATGCAAAAACTGGTGAACTTGAAACTGCAAATTATCGTATTAGTAAAAGTGCATGGCTTAAAGGTCATGAACATCCTGTCATTGATCGCATTAATAAGCGTATTGATTTGATGACAAATTTGAATCAAGATACTTCTGAAGATTTACAGGGTAAATTGAAAAAGTGATTCCTTCTAAAAATTAATCTTTTTTTGTTTTAGTAGCCAATTACGGATTAGGAGGTCATTACGATCCTCATTTTGATTATGCCAGGGTTTGTTAATCTTTATTTTTATTGTTGGCGATTTCAGGTTGCAAATTACGGTATTGCGGGGCATTATGAACCACATTATGACATGTCTTTAGTAAGTTTTATTTATTCATAAAATGATTTTATAATAATTAATTCTCTGTTTTCAGAGAGGTGAAGTCGATCCATATGCTGACGGCACAGGCATGTACATGTTACCCCATTTGTTTGTTTTCAACTCTTTCAAAGGCCTTTTTTCTTTAACATTTTCAAAACTATTTTTATCATTTTAAAATCAAGCAAGGCTTTTTTAAGAGTTGAAAAACATAAACAAAAAAGCAATAAACACCGTAAATTTCCAGGCAACAGAATCGCCACAACTTTATTTTATGTAAGTAAGAAAATAATAATTTTATTAACATTTATAGAAAGAAGAAAAGAATGCTTTCAAAACTCTTGGCACTGGTAATCGCATTGCAACTGTTCTGTTTTATGTATGAATTTTTTTAAATGTTTTTTAAGTTTTTGTTTGCAGTTTTGAGTTGATTATTGCGTTAATGTTTTTATGCAAATTTTGTTAACCATGTTTTTGTGAAATTAACTATTTAACGACGCTTACACTTTTATCATGAGTGTCCAAAAATACCGTATTTTTTGCGATTTTATTGCAAAAATAGGTAATTAGTGTATTTAATTTATCACAAGTTTTTGAAAAGTTTGGTATTGAATTCACAATTTGTTTTTAATGTCACTTTTTACAGTTCTTGTTCTTGTCCGAAAAAAGCAATGCCCAAAAACTATCCAAAATTAGCACTGCGCAAGATTGACTCAAAATAACTTTCAAAGACTACTTTTTTTAGCTGTAAAGAATTAAATAATTTAATTTTAGATGTCTCAACCAGAAAAAGGTGGCGCAACTGTTTATACAGACCTTGGCACCGGTACATTCCCAAAACTTCATAGTGCCCTCTTCTGGTACAATTTGAAGAGAGATGGTGAAGGTGATGTTCGAACACGGCATGCTGCATGTCCTGTTTTAACTGGAGTTAAATGGGTATCAAATAAATGGATTCATGAACGTGGCCAAGAATTCCGTCGTCCATGTGCCCTTACTCAAGATGTCAATGAAAGATTTGTTGGAGATCTTCGTCCAATTTAGAAGAAGAAGAGTGAATAGTGCTTTCAAAAAAAATATATCCTTGAATTTTCATAGTAGCGGGTTATGAGCGTCTGTTAAAATTGTATTAAAAATTAAAAATTAGAATAATTGCTTTGATTACACCTTTTTTTGTTTTTTATACATTTTGACATGGCGTTTCTTTTTTTTCTTTATGGTTAATTGTTTGGTTTTTTCTAAAAAATAAAACTCATTTTTCTTTTGACAAAAAAACTGGAACTTAAAGTTTCTAGCCTCAAAAAAAATTGTTTATAGAAAAAAACATAAACAATTTTGAACGGCAAAAAAAATCAAGAAGATGAAAAAAAAATGACTAAAAGAAAAGACAAAAAAAATATGTCACGTTGTATTTCCGTCTTCTTTTTCAACATTTATACATCAAAGGATTATTGCCGACAATCTTCAACAGTAATTTTTAAGGCTGGCAGTGCTACCCCTTAAGAGATGAAAATAAAAATGTTTGGCAAGATATGCTACGATTGGCAGAAACAAATGAAGGAGAAGAAGAAGCAATGGAGGGAGAAAAAAATATAGAAAACGATAATCCCCGTCACTCATATTTCGTCAAAACTGAAGGAGCAAAAAAAGGCAACAGTTGGTGTTCGTCGTTTTTTTTCCTTCTTCTTCATCAGGTTATGTTTTAAGCATCCGCCTTTTTTGTGTCAAATATCTGCCAATGTTTAAGTGAATCTGAGACATAAGCAGTAGTTGCTTTTTTTCTTTTTTCAAAAAATTTTTTATTGATCTTTAACTAATTTTAAAAAAATATAAAAATTTTTTTAATGAAGTGGATATTAATATTATGGTATTTAATTTTTTCATCAATAGATTACTGTATAGCTTTTAAACAGCCTGCATATGTTAGTGATGCATGGTCAATGCTAAGTTCAGATAATTCTGCAACAAATAAATGTGTTGATATTCCTAA
>CABFKO010000816.1:0-14227 GCA_901766855.1 Panagrolaimus sp. ES5
ATTTTTATATTATTGTTATTATTTTATTGCTTTTTCCAAAAAATAAAGTTAAAAAAACAATTCTCCTTTTTTCGATACTCGGTCGACCCGTCGGGTCAACCCGAACAATCCGACTCGACTGACCCGACTCGACAAAATTATTGACCCGATTTTTGACCCGTCGCCCGAGTTTTTTGAAATCAAGTCGGGGTGACTAACACTAATCAAAATGCGTTTATTGTAGATGGATGAACATGAAAGATGTCATTATGAATCATTTTTTAAATGTCAATTACTTTTTTATTCTTTCGATAACAGTAATATTTTCATCTTTATTTTATCAAATTACTGTGTATAAATCAAATATTTTTTAGTAACAACATTTTATGAAAGATGTTATATGTGTGAAACGTGTAATAAACCATTTGCTCGACTTCAGATTTGTTTTGAAAGGTTTAGTTTTTTTTAAATATAAAATGATGAAAAATAAAAGTTTTTTGGAATTTGACGAAAAAATTTCAATTTTTAAATTGAATATTGTTTTCAAAACCTTTTTAAATTTTCTTTAAAAAAGGTTATTTCAAATGCCCTTTAAAACTGTAAGACAAATATACATTTTTAAAATTTAAATTTTAAAAATTCTTTACAGAAGCTTCTTAAAGTGTAAATTTTTTTTCAGTTTTAAAATTTTTTTATGAAAATCCTTAAAAAACTGTCAACTTTTTTTTACAGTTTTTAACGACTTTGAATAATCTTCCAAAAGTTAACCAAATAAAACATTTTTATTAATAAGCTCCAAAAATGTATAGAAAAAATTGCAGTTCTAGAAATTTTCGGCTTTTCATTGCAAAATTCCAAAAAGTTTTATTTTTTACTGTTTTATATGATTACGGTATCTTTTTTAAAAAAAAATTTTAGGTTGCTAGAAGATATTAAAAATACTTTATCTGATAAACGTGAAATTCCATATGATATTGAACATTTTGATCTTCAGAAATTTGAATCTAGAAAAATTCGTTCAATTAAAGAAGCAAAAGGTGTATTAAAGAAAGGGCAACAAGTTTTGGAACGTAGTTTAAGTAAGTGAATTCTTTGAAAAAAAAAATTGATTTTAAATATGCTATAGTACGACGTGGTCTTTTTAATTTGCATAAAAGTTTGACGAAAAAACTTTCCTCGAAATAGTTTCAGTTAAATTTTTACATTTTAGCTGAAAATTTTTTGAGGACATATTTTTTTCTGAGGAGGATTTACGAATCGAAAAAAAACATTTTTCACAACGACCTATATTACATTTTGTTCTTCAGAAAATACAATCTAGAAAAAACTCATTTTCGTTTATAACATATATTTATTTCAAAAAATATTTAGAAATGGCAAAAAATTCTGCAGCATTAACAACAAAATCTGATTCTCTATTAATGAGGGCATTTTATCGAAATGAAGCTCGAGTTTTATTATATCCAAAAATTTATGATCAAAATATTCCATGTCCGGTTGAAATTATTAATGCATTTGCAAGATGTTTTGAAATTTATTTTATTGAAACATTTGAAACAATGAAATATGCCTTAG
This sequence comes from Panagrolaimus sp. ES5, assembly GCA_901766855.1. NCBI lineage: Eukaryota > Metazoa > Nematoda > Chromadorea > Rhabditida > Panagrolaimidae > Panagrolaimus > Panagrolaimus sp. ES5. Next base: position 1,555 of record CABFKO010000816.1, read on the forward strand.
AGAATCCTGCATTTATTCATGAAAAAGATCTTGATGAATTTCTTCTGGAAATGAAATGTCCTGAATTTAAACGTCTTGCAAATAGAAATATTAAAAATATTAAAGTTGTCGAAGATTTCAAAGAAATACCATGCCTTGAAGAAGTTGAAAAAAATTGGATTCGAAAAAATAGTTGATTTTTTTTGCAAAATAAATTGTTTAACTTTTTTTGTTTGTGTTTTAATTTGTCATTGAGAGTGTTGATGATTGATTTTAAGTGGAAAAATTTTAAGGTTTTTTTTGGATTACAAACGGATATTAGATATTCACTTTTTTGAATTTTCAACATTTTGAACTAAATTTTTTTACATTTTAATTTTTCAAAAAATTCCAAAACTTTTTTATCCTAAATTTAATTTTTCAACACTTGAAACATTTTCAAAAACAGTGTTGAATTTTGATTTTAGGAGAGAAAGATTTTAATTGATTTCGGGTTAAAAAAGGATATCATATATCCACTTTATTGAGTTTTCAACATTTCGAACAAAATTTTTTTTAAATTTTAATTTTTTAAAAAATTCTAAAACTTTTTTCTACTTAAACTTTATTTTTTAACATTTGAATTTTTTTTTTGCAAATTTTTGTTATTATTGTTACAAGTATCAACTTTTTTCTATTTTTCTTTTTCATTTATAAAGTTTTTTTGCTGCTTGTTTAGCAATGTGCACGAGAAAAATACAACTTTACGTTTTTTTAGATAAATGTTTTTTCTGCTCACTTTTGCTCGTTTTGTTTCAATTTTATAAGACACAGAAAAAAATTCTGCACCTGATAGGCATAATTTATAACTGGATCAAAGAGGATCAAAAAATATGACTGAAAAACTACCGTAATTTTTACATTTTCTTTATCAGTTATCTTTTTGGTCAGTACTACAACTATTAAGTTTTTAAATCAATTATTATTTATATTAAAATTCTGCGTTTTTTGGTACCAAAATTACATTTCTAGAAGAACTTTGAAAAAGTCGTGCACATTGCTATGCTTGTTCGTTTCTTTTTCTCAAAGCATACTTTTTTGGCTGCAAAAAAAGAGAGTATAAAAAAAATTTTGAAAGTTGTTGTTTTTTTTTCGTCAGCTGAAATACTTGTTTTTCTGCTGTTTTCTTCTTTGATGCTTTGTGTTCACTTTCTCTTTTTTTAACGTTATAATAAAAAAAAATTTGTTGTTTTTATAAAAAAAAGAAGAAAAAGAAATGCGACGGAAATAGTTTTGGTTATATATAAAAATATATAACTAACGTCTATTGGTCGTCTTTCTTGGGAATAAAAAAAATTTTTTTACTACTCATTTTTCTTTTGTTTTATAGATTTTTCAAGTGAAAAAAAAAGAGATTCACATGCTTGAATGAAAATATAGAAATGAGTAGCCGATATATTTTTGCAGGATTGCTAAAATTTACGCCAAGATTATCGTTAGTTGCTTTTTTTAAATCTTTGTTTGTTTGAATTTAACTCTTTTTTTGCGAACGTGAAAAATATTAGCCATTTTTGAAACTGACACAAAAATGTAACAACTAAAATATGATTTTATAGTTCAATGGCAGGACATCATGGACCCGCAAATAGATTAGCACAAGAAAAATCACCATATTTACTTCAACATGCTCATAATCCTGTTAATTGGTAAGTATATTTTAATTATTTTTATCCTTAAAGTCAATTTTTTTGGTGTTTTTTTAAATACAGAATATGCGCTTAAATTTTTATGAAAAAGTTTTGTTGTGGCTTACAGTAATCTCTTTTTACAGGTATCCATGGGGAGATGAAGCATTTCAAGCTGCAAAAGAAAAGAATCTTCCAATTTTTCTTTCTGGTTAGTTGTATTTTAATTACTGTAATAGATTTAACTTTATCAAAGCATCTTATATTAATTTATATATATATTTCAGTTGGATACAGTACATGTCATTGGTGTCATGTAATGGAGCGTGAATCATTTGTTGATACAGAAATTGCAAAAATAATGAATGAAAATTTTATTAATATTAAATTAGATCGTGAAGAAAGACCTGATGTAGATAAATTATATATGGCATTTGTTGTTGTAAGTTTTTTCTTAGATAACTGTTAAAATTTTATGTTAAATAATGCTGCTTTTTAGTCCGTGACTGGGCATGGGGGTTGGCCAATGTCAGTTTTTTTAACTCCTGAAGGCGAGCCACTTACTGGTGGAACATATTTTCCACCAAAAGATACATTTGCAAGTTTAGGATTTTCATCTATTTTAAAATTAGTGGCTGAACAGGTTTGTATATTTTATAGTTGCTTACAGTAATATATATATATATCTCATTTAAGTGGAAGTCAAATAATGCATCAGTCTTGGCACAAGGAAAAGCGCTGTCAAAAGCAATACAAAAAGAATTGGCACCAAAACCTGGACAAGCTCCATCTGCAAATCATATGATTCAAAATGCTTATGAACATTTGGTAAAAACTTTTGATGAAGATTACGGTGGATTTGGAGCTTCAATGAAATTTCCAAAACCTGGTAAGCTTTTTGTGTAGTTTTTAACGTGGATTACTGTAGTTAATAAATATAAATCTGTATCTTGATTTAACTATCACTAAAATGCGTCCCGGTCCACGATTTGTGTAAAGTGCTGTAGGGTAAAACCAAAAACCTTGCATAGAAAAAATTTGTTTATTATTGTATTTTGAATATTATTCATTTATCTCTATTTTAGTTGATCTTGAATTTTTGTTATATTATTATCAACATAATAGTCAAACAGAACCTGGACTATTTGCAAGAGATATGATTGATATAACTTTACATGAAATTGATCGAGGTGGTATACATGATCATCTTGGAAAAGGTTTTCATCGATATGCTGTTGATCAACAATGGAAAATTCCACATTATGAAAAAATGTTATACGATCAAGGGCAACTTCTTTCAATGTATTCAAACTTTTATAAAATTTCTGGAAAATATCAATCTGTGGTTGAAGATATTATTGAATATGTTAAGAAGGATTTGTTGCATAAGGTAAGAAAGAGTCATGGGATTTGATATATCTGGGATACGGTAGCTTGGATAAACATGGGTGATAAAATTTGAAATTTTTGAATTGCGATACTGTAGATTTCTCAGATTACGGTATCTCAGATATATCAAATCCGCCTTATCTCGAATTTATGATACCCTATTGGATGGAATTTTATAGTATAACTTTTTAGGCAGGTGGATTCTGTAGTGCTGAAGATGCTGAATCTTATCCAGTTGAAGGTGCACCAAAGAAGAAAGAAGGAGCTTTTTACGTTTGGACAGAACAAGAACTTAAAGATGCCCTTACATCTGAACAATTTATCGCCTTTAAAAAATATTATAATATTAAAGAAGAAGGAAATTGCCCAGATGGCGCTGATCCAAGAGGTGAATTAAAACAAAAGAATACACTTTTTATTGGAAAGAATTCTGTCGAAAAACTTGCTGAAGAAATGAAAATTAGTGTTGAAGAATTTGAAAAATTAATTGAAGAAGGAAAGAAAGCTTTGATTATAAAACGAGATGAACGACCTCGACCAGGACTTGATTTTAAAATTATTACTTCTTGGAATTCTTTAATGATTTCTGGGCTTACAGCTGCATATGGAGCATTTCCAGAGAAAAAAGAATACTTAGAAATGGCACAAAAAGCTGTAAAATTTTTGAAGAAGCATTTAATGGATGATCAAGATCAACTTTTACGTACTGCATATTCAGATGAAAATCGAAAAAATGTTTTTCAAATGTAAGTTGATTTTTTGATTGAAGGGTTACGGTAGAAGTTTTTGCAAACTAAAAACATTTGATATAATTTTTTTTATTTTGTAATCTGCATAATTTTGGGTCTAAAAAATGCCGTTTTTATTACAGTATATATTATACCGTAATTTTTTACTTAAAAAATCTTTTTTATAATAAATAAAAAAAAAATCAAAATTTCATTTCAATTTTTTGTATCAGTTTCATTGCAATTTTACTTTCAAAATTCTTCAAATATTCAAAAATATTCTACCGTAGTTTTTTTGGAAAAAATGTTGTATATTTTTAAAATCTTTTTGACTTTTATGAATACTACTATTTTTTCAGCTCAAAACCAATTCTTGCATTTTCGGATGATTATGCATTTTTAATTCAAGCACTTTTGGATCTCTATGAAGCAGATTTTGATGAAACACATTTAAAATGGGCTGAAAAACTTCAAAATGATATGGATGAGCATTTCTTTGATAAACAGCATAGCGTTGGATATTTTAATAGTCGAGATTCTGATTCAACAGTATTTGCACGGCTTCAAGAAGATCAAGATGGCGCAGAACCATGCTCAAATTCTGTTGCATCAAATAATTTACTTCGATTAAGTGATATTTTTAGTGATAAAGAATATCGAAAAAAAGCTGGTGATATTTTTAATGGTCATGCAACAAGACTCAAAACGCATGCATATGCTTTGCCAAAGATGGTTATAGCTGCAAATCGATTTGCATCTTCGGCAATTCAGGTAAGTAGTTTTTTGTTATGATTTTTTGGTTACTGTAAATTTGGAAAATTGTGAAAAACAATTTTTAAATACTTTTTTCACCGTTTTTTTATATTAATCTATTTTATATTTTTTTAGATTGTTGTTGTTGCACCAAAAGAAAATGATCAACTTGCCGGACAAATGCTTTCTGCAATTTCATCAAAATATCTTCCTGATAAATCTTTAATTTATCTTTCATCAGTTCAAGGTTTGTTTTTTTACTATTTTCTTAAAATAAATAACATTTATTTTTACTTTTTTTAGACCATGAATTTCTTCTCTCAAAAAATCCTGAATTAAAGCAACAACTTGAAGCTGAAAAAGATCAAGCAGCAGTATTTATATGTGAAAATTTTACATGCTCTCTTCCAATTCGATCTTTGAATGATTTGAATATTCGATTACAAAAAAGTATTCCAACTGCAAATATGCCCCCATCAATGGAAAATACTGTAGATGACAAAAATTAAGTAAATTAGGATTATTTTTAGATACGGTAGATTTAATGGTACACCTTTTATTATACAACTTTGCTAATTTTATGGTTACAAATAAATTATTTAATTAATAAATTTTTAAAACCTTGTTTATTTAGGGAAACTTTTATACATTGTTTTAATCTCCAATTTATATCACAGTTAAAAACACACGTATTTGCACAAATTTTGTTTGCTATCAATAAAATAAATACCAGTATACAAAATTCAACATTAAGTTAACATTTTTACAAGCAATACAGCTGTTAATCCTCCCACTGCACCAACGGCATAATATAATCGCTTCTGTATTATTACAAGTTGAGAATTTAAAATTGATAATTTTTCTTCACTTTCACGTAATTGTTCTTTTGTTCGTTTAATCTGAAATTTTATAATTCATATATAGTTCAATAAATGTTAATTCTTAACAACTTACCAAAACTTCTTGACCTTTAATTACTTCATTTTCAGTAATCGTTTCATCGATCGGAACATCTATCGTACCTAATATATCTTCAATAATAAAATTTCGAACAAGTTTGTTATTTGCTGATACTTTTGAACGACAAAGTGCACATTCATATTCCTAAAAATTGATTTGTTAAAAGCTACAGTACCCCAAGATGTACAAAGTTTTGTGATTTTAAAAATCAACTATGTCATACTGTATTTTTGATGATTAGTCATTTTTTAGCGCAAATTTTTCTCTGATATTAAAAATAATATAAAAAAGTGTTTTTAACAATTCAAAAACGAAGATAAGGTTGGAAGAATTAACCCCTTTTTTTAAACGGCAATTAAAAAACGATTAAAAACGTTGAAATTTTAATGACATTAATTTTCTCATACTCAATCATTTAATTAAAACAATGCGAAAAATGATTCAATTTTTTGTTGTTTTCTTACAGACGACATAAAAATGTGGGTTGCGAAACAATTTCACATTTTTTTGTGAATTTTTTGCACAATAAAATATTTCCAGAAATTTGATACAAAAAAAGGTATCAAAAACAACTTACTGGAGATCTCATTGGAGGGCATTCATATATTGCACGTTGAATTAAAGTTCGAACACATTTTACACAAAACGTATGTCCACAAGGTAATACAGCTGGAGCAGCACCAAATACGGTAAAACAAATTGGACAATATAATGGATCAGGAGAAATACGAATTTTATCAGAATTTTCTGCAGCTTCTATTAATTTTGCTTTCTAAAACAGTAAAAATAAAATATATAACAGATAAAAGTGAATCCAAGAGTCTCAGTAACTATTCATCAAATTTCAAGATACATAAAAAAGAGATTGAAAAATCTAATAGAAAAAAAGCACTAAAATGAACCACAAAAAACCCAAGGATGAAACTTAAGTATGTCTAAAAAATAAAGACAGCTTCAAAGTATTAAAACTTAGCACTGTAAAGTTATTAACGAATACTTAAAATCAAATTGATATTAATGCTCCTAAGAATGCGTCCTTTTTATGTGCACTTATACCCTCAAGGTAAACTCCAAATTAAACTTTAAAAAGCAAAAACATACAGCATTATCAGTACCACGAAAAAGTTTCAGTAAATTACCAAACACCATTTTTTTAGTTCTAAAATGTATAAAACTTGTTGATTTTTTCATCACAAAAATATAAAAAATAAAGTGTAAAACGCAATCAATGTGTGTGTTCGTTCGACAACAGACTTTTAAAAAAAAATTTTTTAAACAACAAAAATTATTTTTTTTAAGTCACAGGATTTTTTCAGTTCAGTTAAAAATTCAATTCAAAAAAGTGCAAACAAAAGCAATTCACAAAAGGCGGGGAGAGAAAAAAAGCAGAAGAAAGAATTTAACAACTAAAAAAAGTATATAAAAATAAAAAGTAAAGAAGATGTCCGAGAATAACATTGAAAAAAAAAAGATTGTTTAAACTTTAAATTTAAATACATTTAAACACGGGAGAAAAAAAACTAGATAAATACATGTAAAAGTTAAGGAACATTTGAAATTGGGTTGGTTTACTTAAAAATTGAGCAATTTCAATACTAACAAAAAGCAAAATAATTTTGTTGAAAGCGAGCAAATGAATGAGGAAAGCAAGCAACAACAATAATCGGAACCTTGGTGGTTGAAGGAAAACAAACTTTGAAACGTTTATCAATGTTCAAAGTGCAGAGTGCCGAAAGCTTTGCATGTTGCACGCAATCGAAGATATTAACTGCGACTGCACTTTTAAAAAAGTTTAATATAAAAAACCATGTTGCTTTAACCAGAAATTCATGTTTGAAAAGAAATAACTTGTTACAAGTTATTTAAAAATTACTGTGTAAATAAAAAATTAAAACAAAAAGATGACAATTCTCAACAAAAGAAGTAGTTTAAAAGAGTAAAAAAAGCTATAATTCGATGGATTTTTTATAATGTACAAGAAACATCACTGCAAGTAGGGTTGCGCATAAATTTTTAAGTTTTTCAAAGATCTCAGCTTTCAGAAAGTATTATGATACAAGTTTGGGCTTAAAATGTTGGATTTTTTGCGCCACAAAAAATTATTTATTTTTATTTTTTTACGGTTGTTACTTATTTTTTTACGGTTGTGTAAACTCTGACGTGAAGTTAGTCAGATTGCATCACCTTTATCTTTTTGTCTCATATGTCTCACTATGATCAACAGTAGTAATGAATTTCAAGTAAACACGTGTTCTTCATTTCTTTAGTTGTTTTTTACAAAATTTGCTCAAATTTAACGAAATAAGATTTTAAAGTAGTAATCTTAGATGGCAACAAAAAGTGATTGCAATAATCCAAGATTTTTTGGTGATAATACAACCGGCAATCAGTATAATAATTTTAATTTAAATCAAAATTACCATAATGAATGTAATGAAAGCTTTAGCTCAAAAAGTGTTACAATTGATAGCAGAAAAGTCAAAAATTATGGTAAAAACAATGCTGCAATTCATTTAACTTTATTTTTGTGTACCTAAAAAAATTAATATTTTAACCTAAGTAGATTTAGATATATTTAGGTTAAAATATTACAAAAGGATTTATTAATACCTGTTCTATTTTTGGATAATGATAATGTAAAAATAATGTTTAAAAGGATTGCAGCTGTATCAAAAATGTCAGATTTCGATAATTTACGAGCAAAAAAAGATTTAAATTTTTGGAATAAATCCAACAAAAATTTATCATCACGTTTTTTAAATCTTGATTCTGGTATTCCTGAAGAAAAAGATGAAATAAAAAAAGAAGGAAAAGATTCTTCCAATTTCAATAATAGCACCCTTTCCCTTCATATTGCATGTTATGAAAATTCCATTGAAGCTACAAATGATATTTTAAATGATGAAAATGAATGTTTGGAAAAAAAGAATGAAAATTCAGCTTTTAATAAAACATGCACAAATGCAAATGTTGATGGTTCACCTTCATTGAATCAAGTAATTATCAGATCTAGTTCATAAAAGTTTATTTTTAATTATAAAAATTCTAGAATATTTTTGAATTTCCAAGGCAGAAAGAAAATGAAAAAGTTTCAACCCCAGAAATTGCACAATTTAAAGCATCACAAAAATTACTTAATCCAAATACGGTAAAGTGTTTTTAGGCTTAAATTTTGTATGTAATATTCACAAATTAATGCTTGCAATAATCATTACAAAAATTAAAAAAATTAATAATTAAAACAAACTTACAGTATCCTCGTTGACATTAATAAAAATATAATGCATGAAAATAAAAAAATAAAACAAAAAAAATTGTCTTGGAACGAAAATTGCTTTATAACTAGCACCCATTTTTGATTGAAAAAGCGCTAGTTCTCAATTTACTATAACCACTTGCTCACATATTATAAATAAAAATCTGTTAATTTTTTGTAATAATTTTTGCATTTTGTACCCAAATTACTTTACCTTAAAGGTTCCTTTAAAACTGTCACAGAAAAACGGCCCAGCTATTATAAATATACGTTTACGTTGCAACGTCTTAAACACTTTCTTCTTTTAACAGTTAAATTTGTTAAGATCGAAAGGTTACTGCATAATTAAGAGCAGGTCGTGTTTTTCTGTAGATATTTTAGTAAAAAATATAACGAAAATTCAAAATTATTAATTGTGTAAAATCTCCAGTTTTTTTACGCTGTTTTTTACAAATTTTTGCCGTGGATTTTTATTTTTATAGTACGTATATGTTTTTAAATTTACATTTTTATTGTTTATAGTCTGGGATCTCATCACCTGTCATGGATTTCCAACAACCTCCACAATTTCGTCTACCTAATCCAACTAATATTCTACCGAATTTTAATGGACCTCCACCATCGACGTCATCAGCGGCTGTACAAGCTGCAGCAACGGTACCATTTTATAATCGACCAGGTTCAAGATTTAAACCTCCACCACAAAGAGTAAGTTTTACTTATATTTGCTTTATACAACAGTATTATTTGAATAAATTTTAGGAAGCTGATGAAGAAATGGCAGATGGACCAGGAAGAAGGCTACGAAAAAATGTTGCAAATGTTCGTAAACATATTGATTATTCTTCTGGTGCTTTAAATGCATTACAAAAAGATCGTCATCTTTATGCCTTTGAACCAAGAGATTTTCAACATCCACATTTACTTTCATCGTATAATGTTTTACCCGTGCAAGATATGTTGGATGTTCCTGCTGATTGCGCATGTACAAGATTTGCTCGTGCAGCAACAAATAAAGTTAAATGTCCTGTATATACTCTTTGTGTAAGTTTTAACCGAATGTTTAAAAATAAAGATCTTTTTTTCATTACAATACTTTTGTATTCTTCTTGCAAAAAACAGAACAAAAAAATTATTTTATTTTATAGTGGAACCCAGATGGACGGCGGTTAATTACAGGTGCTTCATCAGGGGAATTTACACTTTGGAATGGTACAGCATTTAATTTTGAGACAATATTACAGGTGTTTTTTTTGTTCAATAAATAAACATCTTTTTATAAATGAGATTCTTTTTTTGTAGGCACATGATGTTGCAATTCGTGCAATTAAATGGTCTTCAGATGCAAATTTTATGGCATCTGCCGATCATAATGGCTTTGTAAAATATTGGCAACCAAATATGAATAATGTTAATATGTTTCAAGCACATAAAGATGATCCAGTTCGAGGTTTAACGTAAGCATTTTTTAATTTGTAGTTGTCTAAAAAGTATACTATACGGTGCATTTTTGTTAAATTTGCTTACAGTATCACCTTTTTTAAATTTGATACCGTAATTTTTGTTTTAGAATTACAGTAATTTAATTATCCAAAATTTGTGATTCACATTTTTACTGTACTTTTTTTTTCAAAACCCTTTAAATTATAGTGTAAATTATTAATTATTTAATATTTCAATTTTTAGATTTTCACCAACAAATATAAAAATTGCTACTGCTTCGGATGATGGAACAGCAAGAATTTTTGATTTTGAAAATTGTACTGAAGAAAGGGTACTCCGGGGACATGGTTCTGATGTAAGATGCATAGATTGGCATTCAACAAAAGGTCTCATCGTTACGGGTTCCAGAGATTCTCAACAACCTGTAAAGCTTTGGGATCCACGAACAGGAAATTGTTTGGCAACTTTGTAAGACATTTTTTATATTACAGTAATATGGTAGTAAATTAATATTTTTAGGCATGATCATAAAAATTCTGTTACTGCTGTAAAATGGAATAAAAATGGTCATTGGTTATTAAGTGGTTCAAGAGATCATTTAATTAAGCTATATGATATTCGAATGATGAATGAATTATTTACATTTAAAGGGCATCGAAAAGAAGTTGTTTGTAAGTTGTTTGTTTTTATTGGGTTTTTTTGGATAAGAGATATACTCCAAATTTTTTTGTTTCTTTTGGGATAAAGGATATATGATATCCTAAAAATTTTAAAAAGAACTACAGTAATCCTTTAAATTAAAAAAACCAATGGATTACTGTAGCTTTTATCAATTTTCTTATCTGTATGTTGTCCATTTTTTCAGCTCTTGCCTGGCATCCAATTCATGAAACTTTATTTGTATCAGGTGGTGGAGATGGGTCAATAGGATATTGGCTTGCTGAACCATTTTCTGAACTTGGACTTTATGATGGTGCACATGATCAAGCAATTTGGGTAAAAATTTTATTTCAACAAAAACTTTATTTTTTAAAAGATAATTTTAGGCATTAGATTGGCATCCACTTGGACATATCCTTTCAACAGGTTCAAATGATAATAATACAAAATTTTGGGGTCGAAATCGTCCTGGTGATACTTTGGAAGAGTTGAATGGAATGATGGCATCTGCAAAAGATACCCATCATCAACCAATAAATAATTTTCAATATTATAATTATCAAGTTAAATATCATGAAGAAGATGTACATCGAGATTATCCAATGGTACCGGGATTAGGTGTAGATGAACATGTTTTAAATGATATGAAAGAAATTTCAATTTTACCTGAATCTATTCCTGGTTCAACAACATTACCAGATGATTATGGTCCAAGAAATACTTTTGTAAGTTATATATTATTGATGCTTTGAATATGAGGATTACGGTAGGGGTATACTGTAGAATTTGTTATTTATCTACTTACAGTATCTTAATATATCTATATTAATATTTTAGGCTTCAAATATTGGAGCTAAACGAACTCTTATCAAACAACCACCACCAAAAAAAGCTCAACGACAATTTGAAAGAACATGGACAACAACAAAACCTGGCTCTGATACCCCAGAAGAATTGATGCCGGTTAGCTTTATCTCACCACCACTTCCATCAAATGGTCCATCTTCAACATCTCTCTTAGGTGCACCTCGACCATCTCTTCTTCCAAGACCTGGTGGAGCATCACTTCTTGGAAGGCCAACAATTCCACAAGCAATTTTGGAGCAACAATCAATTCCACTTTCAATTATTCCACCACAACAAACAGGCGGGGAATCTTGGAGAACGTCAACAGCCCCTGTTTCACCTCCAATAATTATTAAAGAAGAACCACCACAATGGTTTCCAAGACCTGGAGGAGGATATCCTGATGGTTCAACATTTCAACCACCACCACCTCAAAATATTGGATTTCCACCACCACATGTAGGTGCCAGATATGGATATGATGGACCTGAACATCCATATCCACAAACGGATCCAAGAAAGCGAAGAGCTGATGATTCTGAAGATCCTGGCTTAAATGGTAATGGAAAAATTCATAGACAGTATTGAGCTTTCTTTTCTAAAATATATTTTTTTTATTTGTTATTACTATATTGTTGTTGGAAAGTTTTTGTGTGAAATTTAATGAATAAATTTTTTTACATGTAAATTTTTTTGCGTTTTTTACAAAAAGATTAAAGTTCACACAGATGTGTTGTTTTCGGCGTCGATGTCATTGAAAATCATTGATTTATTCGAAAAAGAAAGCTTTCAAAGAAGGTGGTGGTGATGGTTCAAATAAATGATAAAATAGAAGTATATCGTGAAAAAGATTACTGTGGAAATTCTTCATTTACAGCTGTCATCGATGGATATTTATATGGTTTACATGAATTTGTTTTATCTCCAGCTGTAAAGTATCTATGGAAATGCAAGTATGTTGAAGATTTTGTTTTTTTTTTTTTTTTTTTTTTTTT
>CABFKO010000827.1:0-15284 GCA_901766855.1 Panagrolaimus sp. ES5
TGTATAAACTTTGAACTAATACGCAGCACAACAAAAAAAGATTAAAAAAATTGACAAAAGATAAAAAATCAAATATCATCAAGGTTTTTTTATACAACAATAAGGAAGAAGAAAAAAAGGAGAAAATTAAACTTCAATTTGTACAACTGTTGAAGATCTATTACGAGTAACATTTACAGACGTCGGTTTACGAGATAAAACTTTTTGGGATAATTTATTTTGTGGAGAACTTTCAGAGCGTCGAGAAATACGTTTTTGTTCAACTTTAACATTATTTGGAGTTGAAAATGATCGAGGTCGAATTGATGCCGGTTTTTTTGTTGATGGTTTATCTTCTTTAACCAAAAAGTTATTGACCGCTTGAATTTTGGTTACATCATTTCGAGATCTCCGCTTATCATATGTTGATGCAGTTGGAAATCTTACCACTCTTTTTCGAAATCGTATTTCATTTGAATCTTTTGTTGATGGAAATTTAAGTAATGCAATAAATTCTTGTTTTAGCAATGTAAGGATTGAAGGCATTATTATTATTTAATTATAATGGAATACGGTAAATCATTACATAGAAATAAACAAATTACAACATCAACAACACCACGACTACTATAGCATTGAAGAGAAGAAAGGGAATAAAAATGAAACATAAAATGAAAGAAAGAAGTTATCATTGATTACATTATATAAGCATAAACGGGAGCAAAAAAGTGTGATAATACATTTTTTTCGTGATGTTAGTGTATATGCGGAGATGGGACTCCTTTTTTTTCTTCTCTTTTCTTTTAATTTCACCCCCACCTGATGACTGACTCCTTTGATAAGGATCAATATATTTTGTCTTGTATATAATGATAAAGAGGGAAACATTTTGATCCATAAATAGAATAAATGAACAATGTGAATGATGAACTTTATATCAAAGAATGCTTTTACCTTAGCATTTGATCCTTTGCTTGAAACAAAAAAGAGTAAAGATTATTATGCATTGGAAAATAAATTCCATATTTACAGACAAATTTTGCAATATCATGTTTTTAAAAAAACATAATAACACAATTGGTTTTGTATATGAGCATTAATTCAAAAATTGAAAAAAGTCATTCATAATTCTTTGGTTATAAAAAAAGAGAGAGTGAAAAAAAGAGAACCGTGACCATTTTTAAAATCCTCATATAAATAATTTTTGGTTATTTTATTGTTGTTTTATATATATAATATATTCAATCCAGAAATGATATTATTTCATTGACTTTGTTGTTGTTGGTGTCACTTTTCTCCCCCCTTTTTTCTTTCTCTCCTTTTCCACCCCCTCTTCTCATTTACTTTTAGTCAGAATGCATAAACTTAAGCATCTCACGGCATTCATTGTAAAGCTTGCGTTGCGCGCATGTCAACGAAGCATTTTTTTTGTTAGCCCTTTTTTAAAAAAGCAGTTTTTTTTATATTTTTTTATTCTTTTTGATGCTTTGCGCGTTAACTCCAAAAAAAGGATGAAAAAAAAAGCCTATGTCCAGCATACTACCAACATATACACTAACATTTTTCATGACCTTATTTTTCGGTGTTTCCTTTTTTTGGAATAAAAGCTTTTAGTAGTTGCCTATCCCTTTTTTTCATATCCATAACAGCCTGTGGCTTTTTTTGTCTTTTTTATTCTTTCTACCATTATTGCGCTTTTGTTAAAATATATGGTCTTTCTTTAAACCATGTCTCACTCATTCATTATACATTAAAGGCAATATAAATGTTAGATCTATTTTATTTATTATTTTTTTCACACTTTTTTTTGTCTCCCTCTCTCTGGATTACACGTTTCAATATTTTTTTTCTTTAGCATTTTATTTGTCTAGCGTTAAAATTCGTGTTCAACCATTTTTCGGTATCATTTTGGCCCCCGAGACCGTTTTGTTTTTTTTTTTCCTTTACCCTTTTTTTATAAAAAGATAAAGGATGGAAGTCAATGTCGTCAAGATTTTCGAGGATGAAGATTATCGGAAGGTTAAGACGTTATGTGATGATCATGAAGGATGGAATTTAGTTTATGAAAAAAAGCATAATCGAGTATGGACAAAACCAGCTGATGAAGGGGATTTATTAATGTTTAAAGTAATCTAATACATGAAACAAGGGGCTAATATTTTAAACTTAAAAATTATTTAGGCTCGAACAGTTTTTAGTGATGTCTCAGCAGATATCGCATATGATGTTCTGCATGACCCCCAATACCGTACTAAATGGGATAAATATATGATAAATACGACTGATATCGGAATACTTAATCCAAATAATGATATCTGCTATTATTCACGTGAGTTTTATTCTTATCATTTTTTTATGCATTGAAATTTTTTTCTTTCTTTGAAGTTGGTGCATTTCCTCCTATTCGAAGCCGTGACTTTGTTATGCAACGTTCCTGGCTTGATACAGGAAGCGAAAAATATATTTGTGGTCATTCAGTTTGTCACGATGTAAGAAAACTCATTAATCTTATCAAATTTTGCCCTTTTTCTTTCGCTTATTGCAATTTTAAATTATTTTTTTAGGATTTTCCACCAACAAAAAATTTTATTCGTGGTACAATTTATTTGACAGCTTACTTTGTAAAAGCTTTAGGACCCAATGCATGTGAAATTACATATCTTACTCATTCTGATCCAAAAGGTTTGTCTTTTTTTAGACAATGTCTTTCTATTATTTCTCAAACAAAAAAAAGCATTGAAGCACAAAAATATACAAAGAGAAAAAAGGAAGAGAAGAAATGAAAGCATTTTTATAGGAAAACTACCCACATGGCTTATCAATAGAGTAACAAAGGTTGTTGCACCAAAAGCTCTTAAAAAGCTTCATAAGGCATCAATAAATTATCCATTATGGAAGAATAAACATGATCCAAACTGGAAACCATGGCTATATCCTGATCAACTTGTAAGCTATTTAACAAACATTTTTTTGAAACATTTTTGTTATCTTTAAAGTTAAATGCACCAAGAATAGATCAATCGCATTGCCGTCCACGAAGTGACTACGCCCAACCTATTGTCGATGAAAGCAATATAAAAGCATCTGACGTCAAAGAAAGCGACAACGAAGATGACTAATTTTTAACATGCATATTTTAAATAATTATAATAGCTAATTTCTTTTACTTTGGGGGTATGTATACGGTATTATTTCGTTTATTTAAATTCGAGATATCTTTTAAGCATAATATATTTTCTATAAATAAATTATTTTGCATTAAATGACTAAAAATCACGTCAAACTTATAACCCGTTTCCATGAAAGCAAATCCCCAGTTAATTCAGAAAATGGAAATAGAAAAACATTTTAAATTCATCTATCGTTAGTTAGTAAGCTATATAAATAATAATAAATTTACATATATAAGTGAAAGAATCATTAAAAATTTATCAATAATGTATAAAAAGTTTCTTTTTGGTTATTTTGATCTATCTTCTTGAAAAGTTTGGGGTTGCACTTCAGTGAAAGGAGATGAAGTTGACTCGGGAGCAGTATAAGGTTGTTGCGGAGTCCATTGGACATTTGGATTGTAAGCGTTGTGAAGGTTTTGAGAGTAATTCCATTGTTGTTGTTGTTGCGCTTCAGGATTGACATAACCTATTCCAGGGATGTGTTGTCCAACAGCATAAGTTTGTTGAGGCATCTGCTGAGAATATTGATTAACTTGGGGATAATATCCGGCATTCATCTGTGTTGGAGAATAATATGAAGGATTTGGTGTTTGATGATACATCTGTTCATGGTAAAATTGTTGAGGATGTTGTGGTGACTGTTGTGGATGTGTCGGTGATTGTTGCGGATGAGTTGGTGACGATGCCATTGGGACAGGTTGTTCAATACCAGAAGAAGCAGTCATTATTGGAGATGAAGGTGTATATCCTGCGTGAACTTGTGACGGAGAATAATATGGATGACTGGGAGTTTGATGATACATTTGTTCATGATAGTATTGTTGAGGATGCGTTGGTGACTGTTGAGGATGTACTGGTGATTGATGAGGATGTGGTGGTGACTGTTCAAAATGAGACGGTGCCATTGACATTGTTTGTTCAATAACGAAAGAAGGAGGAGACATTACTGGAGGTGACGGTGGATGCAATGATGGAAGATGTTGTGGACTTGGAATTACAGGTTCATTTGAAGGAGATTGTGGGGATGAAGCTGGTGGAGATACATATTGCGGCGGAGATTGTACAGGAGTGACGTCTGAAGCTGGAGATGTTACGGTTGAACGTTGTCGATATGCATCTTGATCTTAAAAAAATTAATTCATTAAATTTTTATTTTATATTATTTTATAGAATGCTAATCGTACAAAAATTAAATAACTAACGTTTTACAGGAAGATTTTGCATAATTTCTTCAACTAATTCTGGTAAAAACGGTTTTAATCCTTCAAGAGTAGCGGTATAAAGTTCTGGTGAAGCAACAAAAATTCCAGAATTATCCAAAACTAATATCATATTTTTGAGAGATTCCGGAATTGCTTCTTTTAAAAGTTCGCTTCTTTCACAATTCCAATATCGACGCATAAAGTCAAGAATTCGAATAAAAAGTGCACCAAATGTTGGAAGTACGGTAAGTTTGCTAAAAACAAAACAAGAGTTTTAACTTTTTTTAAAATATAATCAATCTTACTTAAGATGATTAAGAAGTACTTTAGAAATTAATTGAATAGCTCTCACACGAGTTTCTTCAACATCAAATGGCTCTTTTGGTGAAATATTATCAAGCAATTTAAGAAGAAGAGGAAATAAAACATCTGCATAACAATTTTCCCATTGTTGTGGCTCCATATTTGAAAATTCTGGTAATAACATTGCACGCTATAATTAATTATTTCATAAATATTTAAATTTAAAAACTAATTGAAAACAAACTTGAAGGGTTGTAAGAGCTTGCATACGAATTTCTCTGCGATTATCACAACAAAGACGAGCCATAGCTTGTAATAATGGCCGCCAACAATTTTCCCATAAATATGGAATTGAAGCAGTAACTTTACTATCAGACATTGCCCAATTTGTATAAATTTCATGAACTTTTACATGTAAAGTAAAAGTAATATCAAGTAATTGATGAGAAGCTTGAGCATATCGAACATCAGGCTTTTTATCATCGGGTTGTCGTCTCTCTTGATCTTCATCATCTATAATTGTTAAAAAAAGTTAGACAAATTTTCAAAATATTTGGTTTTACCTTCATCCGTTTTCTTTTCATTCACAGTTACAACAGCATTTCTAAAATTCAAAAAATTGTAAGTTACAGTATTCTAAATTAAAAGAACTTACTTTCCACCATCCAAAGATGCTTCAATCATTGATCTCAAACATTGTACACAGCTTTCAAAATTTTCTGGTGTAACATGTGCAGCATCCCGAACAAGAAAGACAAGAGTTTCAGTAACTTTAAGAAAGGCATGGGTATCATGTCGAGAAATATTTGGCACTAAAACAATTGTGCCACGTTCGAAGACTTTGACTTTGGTATTCTGAGGCATAATATTTTGATGTGAATTTATTTCTGAATTGCTTACGTGAATCCAGTCAGTTCCAACACTTCCCACAGATACTGTACTACTACCATGTTCTAAAAAAACATAAATTCCATTTGATAAATACACAAAAAAAGAATAAACAAACCAAGAGGTTTTTGTTTAATGGATAACGCGTCATCAGACACATATCCTCTTTCATGGTAAAAACGAGGCTTTGTAATTTGTTCAGAATCTGTTTGTCTACTTTCATTTTGTGAAACATGAGCATCAAGAATTTCATCAGGATAAACAGCAGCCCCAACTGCTTCAAGTAAAGCAAAAAGTACACGCCAATGTCTTGCTTCATGAAGGTTAGCAGCATTCGATCGAAGCAAATCATGTAAACCAAAAGCAATATCACGTGAAAACATAAATAAACCAGGAGGATTAAGCTTCTATAAATAATAACAAGAATAATTAAAAATTAGCAGTTAAATAACGTACAAAAAGTAAAGATAATGATTGAATAACATCATTTGAAATTTCATCTTTGAGACGGAAAAGATTACGATTTGTAATTCGTAATAAACCAACAGCAGCTCTTTGTGGAATTCTCGGATTACGTCCAAAATTTGTAAGTAAAAATTCAAAATGAGCTTTAACCTTATCCCAAATTCTTGAAAGTCGATCCTTATTTTCCATGATAATGCTAACAGTAAGTTCAGTTAAAAATACTAACATTTCTTCATACTGTAATAATTTTAAAAAAATAATAAAACATTATGGGACAAAAAAGAACAAACTTGTAACGGTAATCTTCCATTCTTTTTATCACTTTTTAATGCAGCACTATCTTTGATTATTCGACAACCATGCATTATATGATTTAACAATTCATTTAATGATGAAAGAACAAAATATTTGCTATCAACAATTAAATTTTCAGGATGACATTGAGTAACAAATTGAAAAGATGAATTCTTTAATTCTTCTTTTTCAGATGCAAGCTTTATTGGATGATCAGCATTTGTTAAACGGAGCCAAGACAAAAATCCACCTTCATTTTTATATTCATTCTCTTTTCTGAAAATGCATTATAAGGAAAGGATGGAACATAATTCTAACTTACTGATTGTAATATGGTTCAATTGAAACATATCCTTTAGGATCAACAAAATCTTCAACATGAGTAATCGAAGTAGGAAGTAATTGTGCCCGATAAAGTTGAATTACAGTATCCAAAACATTTTTCCAAGATTCTCTCAAAAAATCACCATTTGCATGTATAAGTTCAAGCATTGTAGATAATGCAAGGCGAGACTTTTTATTTTCAGCAAAATTACAAACAGCATATTCAACATTTTTGTAAGATAAAATATGTTGACTTGCAGCTTCATCATCTTTTTCATGTAAAGCTAAATACAAATGATTAAGATTTACTAGTCGTTATAAAAAAATCAAACCTTCAATTCCAGGAATAAATGAAGCAAATTTATGAAGTTGAATAATTAAGTTATCACAAACTTCACACATTCCATACCGTACAGACAAATTTACACATTTTCGATAATAATTCATAGCTTTTGCAATAATTGATGGATTTTCTGATTTATCAACAACAAAGCATAAAGCTGATGAAACATTACCCCATGAAATTTGAAATAATTCATAATTATCAAGTTGAATACTTTGATCAACAAATTTATGTTCTTCTTCTTCACCTTTTCTCAATAAAATTTGCCATTCATAAGTTTCTCGAATTGGACCACTATGTTCAGTAGGTATTATAATTTCATTTTCTTTAATAGCAACATAAATTTCATCTAATAATTCTGGGGTAAAATTTTCACCACCATTTGTACCAGAAAGATTACGCTTAAAAGCATTTGAATCCATTGGTTGTTGATTTCGACGAACTTGTGGATTATGTTGATCCATATTTAACATAATAATTGCATATGCAAGCGTAAAAGCTGCATCCGAATTGGCATATGGTCGACCATTTGCTTCGTACCAATAATCAGCAAAAGCTTGTAAAATTTTCGAAATTTCAGCTGCTTCACCAGGAAGACGAAAAGAATCAAGGAAACACCGTAATGCAACATCCAAACGTTGATTTTCAAATTTAAAAAGATTTACAAAAGCAGGCAAAATTTCAGGATTATCACGTCTGAAAAATTATTTTTTCAAGACAAAATCAACATAATAAAAACATACTCGCAAAGATATAAACCAATCTTCTTTTTATCCAAATATGGTGTAATAAGTAAAAATTGTGCAATATCATCTGGTGTTGGAGGTTCATGCGCAAACATTTTATTCTCAATTAAATATTCAACACCCTTTTTAGGCTTCTGATTAAAAGCCTTTGATGCATTTCGAATATGTTCTTTTCGGATTAGTCGTTCGCTTGGTGAACAATCAAGATAATTTTCAAGTCCAGGTGGAATTTGATTTATACTTTCAGCAGTACGAGTAAATTGGCTACTTTTAAGAAAATGATCAACAATTGCTCCAAGAGCATCCAAAGCAAGAATATGCCTTGGTTCCAACATTCCAGAAGTACTGAATACATTTTCATGAAGAATTCTCACAAGATCTTTAAAAACATCACTAAAAAATACAGTATCTGAAATTATTGAAAACTAATTAAAAAATATTCAAACCTTGAATAATAGCTTAAATCATAACATAAAAATAGTTGCGTAATTAAATTTGGGATACAAAATAATTGAACTAAACTTTCTAAAGCAATTTCTTTGATTTCATTTGTTACAGTAAGCTAAAAGAAGTTTAAAAAATTAAAAAAAAATTAAATATGTAAGTGAAATTGACGTACGCTATCGGAAGCAATTAATACACCAATTTTAACAAAATATTTTTCAATTTGAAATTTCAATGCACTTCTCATAACTAAAATCATTAAAAACCATGCATGATTTGCAGCAGCAAAAATTCTCAATCTTGAAGAATCCAATAAATGTAATAAATTATATGATAAGTCATCTTTGACAAGTTTCATCAAAAAATTACATTGGGCAATATATTCTGCTCCAACTTCCAATGCAGTTGTGTATAAACGTAAACCAAGAAGAACAAATGGATCAGGATTTGCTTGATCAGAAGAATCCATAAGACCAGCAAGAAAACGTAAAAATTCACGAACTGATGGAAGACCATATGGAATATGAGCAGATAAATTTGCATTACGATTAAAATCAGGATCAAAAATTTCTGGTTCTTCCTCTTCTTCATTATCACCTTCATTTTCTTGAGATGTTTCAACAGGAGCTTCAGGTTCATTTTCAATTTGTTGATCATTTGTTAATGTTGTTACAGGATGTTGCAAAATTTCAACATCATCTGGCACAGAACCAACAAGAGCCTTTTCTTCAACTATTTCTCCAATATTTGCAGGTACTTCAGAAGCAGTTTCATTTTCAACAGGTGGTGGTTGTTGATTGTCATCACCAATTTCTTTTGCGGGAGGAAGGCTATCAAGTTTTGTTTGAGCCACACGTTTTAACTTTGATGTTCCAATGCTTATTTTTAATAATTTTTTCATATATGGATGACGAAAATCTTGTTTAAATGTTGGTAAACGAGAAAACATAACACTTGCAATATTTGCAAGTGTATCTTCAGCTAATTCATGCAAAATTGGACCATTCATATTATCAAATCGAATTCGGAAACAGCATTGTAAAATAGAACAAACACTTTCATCAGTTAAAAATCTGCCACAAGGTGATTGAAATATTGCACTCATAACCTAAATGAATGTTTTAAAAATTTAATTAAAGTACGCTAAACTTACTCCCAAAGATGCAAGAAGAACTCCTTCATCACGTGGAATATCATTCGTAAAAAATTTGGTTTGTGTAACAGCTTTTGCAATACTTTCAGATACTCTAACAATTTTAATTCCATCATCCGGAATAACTCCAGTAACTAAAAAACGTTTTAAAGCTCTCAATGAACGAGTAACGGCAGCAGCATTTGGTTTTGATGCAGTAATAACATCAAGAAATGGAGAAATAAATTCTTGGGGACTAACATCTGTTAAATCAGAAACCTGAAAAAATATACCGTAACCCCAAAAAATTGAAAAAAAAAAGTAAAAAAATTACAGAATTAAATACATCTCTCAAATCAGCAAAAGTTCTTAATAGCGGGTCACTGTCTTCAGTTGGAATATAACCACCCCATTGTGATCGACTAGGAGTTTTAAGAATGGCAACAACTGCCTTCATTTCTCCTTGAACAAGATACAGATAATTCGCCATCTAAAATTGCAAATAAAAAAATACAAAAAATGATTATGTAATTTAAAAAATATAGTAGCATGATTCAAACATGACAAATTTTCATTAAAAAAAATAAAATAAAGCTATTTATTATTTCTATTATGAGATCTATTAAATGATTTTAAAAAGCAAAATACAATCTATCATTATTATTATTCTATGAAGCCTATTCTATTAGGTGGCCAAACACGAAATAAAACCCGTGAATAAATTAAACCCATAGGAATTGGACCAAAGGCACGAGAATCGGAAGATGCATCCAAATTATCTCCCAATAAAAAGCAATGACCAGCAGCAATTCTTGAAGATGGACGTATTGCATTGAATGAAATATTATCATATTCATGTTCAACAAGTGCCACGCGTTTACATAATAAAATACCAGAATCTGTTGGAGATTTCACGCAAACAATATCATTTTTCTTTATTTCATGCTTTCTTGGATTATATGTTCTTGTAAAAACGATATCACCATCATAACATGTTGGATGCATTGAATCACCAGTTAAAAAAATAACATTTCCAACATATTTGTTAATAACCACACATCCACTATATAAATAAGCGAATCGTAAAATTACTTTGTTTCTAATATATTTGTACCATGATCCATTTTGTGCCATCTAAATATACTATAAAATATGATTTCAAATTTAATATATTAATTTTTTATGTCCAACATTCAAGGAGAAAATAGTAAACGTTCGGTGAGCATCTGTTACTCGTGGCGACACGTGCTATCGTTGCAAGAATTTTTACGTCATTGATAATATTTTTTTTATAAAAGTAGAACGATTATACATAAATTTGTTAAAATGAGTGAATTTATCAGATATAACATTTATAAAAATTTTTAAACAAAAAATGCAACTGTTTTTTATATTTATTTGCTTGACATTTCTTTTAGTCTACGTGTAAGATGATTCTTCTTTATAATTTATCGTCAGCGTTATTGTAAAAATGTTTGTTTTTTACATATCTGGTAACAACATAATATGTTGTGTAAGTGTAAGTTTCGAAAAAAAATTTTTTTTTAAAACTTAGACATGGTATGAATCTAATATGTAACACAATAATTAATTATTTAGAAAATCTTAGCCAGAAAAAAAAACAACAAAATTAAATAGTGTCTCCAAATTATTTTTTTGGATATTTTTAAAACTGTTTTTATTAAACAAACTGCAAAAAATTCGTTTTTTAAATTAACTTTATACATATCGACACACTATTACTGGCAGTAAAATGAGACGAAAATCAAATACATGACAAAACAAAAAATGAATAAAATAAAGTACAGTATCCAAAACAAAAACAATTGAGAATAATAATTTTCTATTTGTTTGTTTGATAAATATTGTTAAAAATCCTTCTTTTGCTAAAAAAAAAAAACTAGTATTTTTGATATTTTTCGGGAAGTGCCAAGTTCTGATAAAAAAGTTTTACAGGGGACCGTTTTCAGATGTAAACCTCAGATTTTTCCCCCAATATGTGAATCGATAGTGCCACTGAAAAACCCTCAAATGCATTCAGAAGTATTCTAAAGTTTAATAATAAACGCACGACACCTGTCTTGGATTTTTCCTGAAATTTTTTTTTGTTTTTTGGCTTTTAAATTATTTTTTAGCAAAAATTAATGATATTTTTGAGGCATCTGACTGCATTTTTTGTTTTTAGGATTTTGAATCCTCAAACTTGAAAAATTACATTTTTGCTCTTTTTTCGCAATTCCCTGTATTTATAAATATAAATTAGTGTCGTTGAATGCCCTTCCAAAGGTCTAAAAGTATGCAACTACAAAAAAAGAATACCGAAATACGCGATTACTTTGATACAGAAAAAACGGAAATCAGAAATTTGAAAAAAATTTTTTTTTCTCCAAATGGTTCAAATATGTAAGAAATTACATAAAAACAGTATTCTGAGCTTAGGCTAATTCCGTTGATATACAGGTTTTTTAACAGGCTGAATCCGAATCTGAAACAACTCAGGCTATCTGGCATTTGGGGATTTCAGAATCGCAAAATTTTGAAGGGGATTTTATTTTTTCTGTATATATTATACATTCAGCTTTGAAAAAATAATTCAAATAAAATCTTGGTCTTTTAGATAATGAATGACATTGTGATGGTGATATTACTTCGTGGAAAACTTACTTGGAAAAAGCAAAAAAATAACATCCTTCTGCTGATACACGAGAATTAGCTAAATTTTTTTCCTATGACAAGATGGTAAGTTTTATAATAAGGATTTTTAGAAGCATTGTCATATTTCTAAAATCCGTAATTTTTGTTGGAATATGTTTCAAATCCCATGTATACAGTTGACGTTTTTTTTCAATGAAAATACTAAAAGTTACAACAATTCCCATTGCTGTGGTTATTCTGAATTCTCAGGGACTAATAACGAATTATCAAATTTTGAGACTAAATTCAAGAATTTTAAAGGTTTTGTGAACTTGAAAATAATGTTATATTAGGAATGCTATCAAGAAAAGAATAAAGGGAAAATTTTTTGTTCTACAATATATTTAAAAATTATTTTCAATCATGGTCAATTAAAAAGAAATCAAATTCCAACAAGCTTATTGAAAAGCTTATCCCATCTGTAATGTTTAAAAGTATGTGAATATATTGTTACCATTTTTCCTCTAAATATTTTCATTCATTTACCTAATATCCCAAAATTCAAGCAATAATCGAAAAATTGCAAAATATGAGCATTTTAAGTGAAAGTAAATGGACTCGTTTGTTCACTGATGAAATTCAAGTAAATGGAAAAAACACAAATGTTTTTTTAAATTAAATTATTTTAGGTCAACCTTAAATCTCAAAAGTTTGTTATTAGTAAATTTGGAGGTGAAAAGGGTTCTTTTACTATCGAAAGGAGCCTTAAAATGAAAGATTTAAATTTTTGTGAAGAAAATCCCACAAGCAAACGTTGCCACAGCTGCGAATATTTCACTACAACATCTTTTAGCATGATTCAGTATACAGGTGAATAAAACGTTTTCTTTCTTCATTTCTTTTCTGTAAAATGCATTTAAAAAAAATAAATATCTTTTGCAGCAAAAAAAGTTTTGCTTAATCAAACTATCATAAAACATTTCAAGTTTAAAAAAATGAAGCAGGGTATTAACAGGCGTTGAAGATCAAAGAAATTGAAATAATTCGTAAACAATTGAAATTTCTAAATAAAAATCTTTGACGGATGACAATAGTAATAACTAAAAATGGTTCAAAAAAAGAGCAATAAATCGATATAAATTTAATTAATTTATAAACAAAAAAAAACGTTTGGAGTTTAGAGCCGAAACGTCTGTGTAAAAAACTCTTGTTTGTTTTACAAAAAACTCTTAAACATTTAAAATTTCAATTTATTAGCGCATTATTACATCTCCTTTTATAATTAATTATTTCACGTATTTTAAAAAGTATGCTTTGTACACGGATGCAAAATTTTCAGTTTTGAGCAAAAAGTGATCAAAAAACAAAGTTTCGAAATTTTTCTATAAATTATTGAAGTTGTTTTAATAAAAATTTACTGTATTTTTTACAAGCCAAAAATTTAAGTTTTTTGCCCCATTATTTTTTGCAGATATTATTATTTTAAATTTTTTTGAAAAAACTTTTATTTTTGTTTTTCTTTCACTTATCAAAAATCTTCGCTCCACAAACATCCTTTTTTCTTTTTCTTCTCCTTCTTCAGGTTTGTGAAGTCAACAGGCATACTTGAAGAGGAGAGCAATGGTTCAAGTTTATTTGTTTATTCTTAACTAAAAGTATCCTCCTCTTTTTTCTTTTAATTTTTGCTATTAACTGACCACGTTAATATTTTTCTTTCAATTGCATAGTTTTTGAAGCAGTTTAATGATAGTTTAAAGATTATAATGATGGTTTCATTTTTAAAATGTTTCAAAAAGGTATAATTTAGTTTTTATTCAACACTTATTTTTTTGAAAAATTTGATATCAAATTTCTTAAAGTGGTTGAATGAAAAGAAAAAAAAGAAGTATGGTTTGTTTTTATATAACCGCCTCTAGCTGGTCAGGCAAAGCAACATAAAAAAAAGAAAGGGAAAAAAAAGTGAAAGAGTTTTTTGCCGCGCGCTCACACTCGATTGCAAAAGAATACAATCTAGTCAGTGAACAAAAAAAAAAGAAAAATTTTCTTAACTTTATCGACCGCTTGGCCAAATTTGCACTTGACGTTTTAAACTTGTGTCAAACGCTTTTTTTGTATAAAAAAACTTATATTATTCCATTCATTTTTTGGAAAAACATTTATTCTTGACCCTTTTTAAAATAATAACAATAAAAATAATTTTTTTAAAAACATAATATGAAAATTGTTTTTTTAAGCAAAACATTTTTCAATTATGTTTATAACTTTATAAAAAACACTTTGAAGGTTTCCTAGTTTTAATAAATGTCTTTTTTAAACAACATAAAAAATTACGCGCAATTATTTTTGACGAACTTAATTGAGTTTTCTTTTTTTATGTTCGGGTGTTGGTTCTAAACTAACAGCCTCTAAAATAAATCAGTGTTTTTCTCGTTTCTCTTTTTTTTTCGATTTTAGCTGGCACTATTTTTTGCTTTTTTTACTAACACAAGTCGCGCAAAACAAAAAAAAACTTTATTTTGTACCTATCTGTTTATCGCGCGCCTCACCTCTTGTATTGACGCATCAACCAGCCGAGGTCACAAAATTTTTCGACCCTCCCGTTACGGATGTACGCCTCTCTCTCTCTTCACTTCTTCCGTTCTTTCCATTTTACTGTGGTACTGTTTTGGGTGATGCTGCTGCTGCGCAACCTTTATTTTTTGCCATTCATTTGGTGATTTTCGCTTCAATGAATGGCAAAAAAAAACAATACATCTCTAGTAGAATTTTTTAAGGACGTTTTTATTTCGAGAATGACCATCCCATTTTTTTTTCTGCGACCGCCGTGTGGACCAGCTAGTCATGAAAAGAAGGAAAGAGAAAAAACAAAAGGTTTAAATCCGATCAGTTTTATTTTCCGGAATATTGGTAGTGTGTCAACATAAAAAACTGCTTAAAAAACGAGCTTTTTGTGCATTTATTTGTGCGCAAGTTTCATTTATATGATTTTTTAAAGCATCCTTAGTTTACTTTTTTTGTTTTTTCTACACATTTTAATGGTATTTGATAATCAGTTCCCTTCTTTTTTTAATTCCATTCTACTTTTTTATATGTTAAAAAGCACTTTTGTTACTTTTTTAAATAGGTTTTTGCACATGCATCTTCGTCATAGTCTTTTCAATCACATTCCAAAAAGGTCCCACAAAAAAATATTTTTTTTCTCATTAAATATTTGATTGTTCGTTTAAAAAAGAAACTCTGTCACTCTTGACTTTAGTTTTCTCCCGCTTTTTTTAAACATATTTATTTCACACGGTTTTGTTTTCTTTTTCTCGCTTTTAAAGGCTTTCTTGATTGAATAGAAAAATCTTTTTTTTT
>CABFKO010000870.1:8820-19321 GCA_901766855.1 Panagrolaimus sp. ES5
CATATGTTATAGCGATATATATGACCTTAACGAAAAGAAGATAATGTTAAAACAAAATGATTTAAAAAATATTTTTTTAAAAAATTTAATAAACTGCATCTATGTTGAAAAGATAAAAAAATTTTAAAAAGGGAAAAAAATGTGAAAAAAAAATGAACTGAAACATAGTTGTCTAAATAATTAAACATTTTTTTATTCGACATTTAAACTGACAGCGATTTCATTAAGTATAGTTGAGTTTAAAAAATTTGTACCATGATAAATTTTTTTTTTCAAAATTTTTCACGATTTCGCAATGCATCAAATGACGAATGAGATTAAACTGCAGGATTTTATTGCATCTGAAACACTTTTTTGATATTAATAAATTTTTAGTTTTTTCTTAAACTGCGTCCGGGTATCTTCTAATTTTTTATTCATTTTCATCTATGTGATTAAAATATATTATGTTTTGGTTAATTTATTTTGTATTAATTTACACGTATATTAAAAAGTAGACATTATACAAGTTATTAAATTTCAATTACAAAAAAAAGACTAAAGTTATAAAAAATAATGAATAAAAAATCGATTAAAACAAAGCTCAAAAAGGGATATATGATAATCTTCAAAAAATCAATCACACACAAAAACAAATAATAATAATAAACCCGATATATAATTACAACACACACTAATTTTTACAAACATTTTTAAAATATTTTTTTATGTGGTTTTAAAATCTAAAAATTAAAAAAGTTGAAATAAAAATTAAAGCGAAATAAGGCAATCTTTCGGAGATCAAAGATGGGGCGTTTGAAACTGCATCTATTTTTGGGTCATCTAATTTTCCAGTATTTTCGAAATTTTGATATTCTTCAAAATCTATTGGTACAAGATCTGCAAAATTTTGAGGATTAACTGTCATGATTTTATTAATTTGTTGTGTTACCTTGTTCATCAGAAGCAGAATGCCCAGCAACTTTTACATCTTCTTCAAGGGCAGAAGGGAATAATATATTGGTTGGAGCTGGACGAGCATGTAATCGATCTTCACCTTTATCTTCTGGATCAAGATATTCATAATCAAGAAATGGATTATGTTTTAGCATGCCAAGATCTTTTAATGGAGAGCTTAATGGGCCATCTAAAAATTTATTTAACCGTTTTAAAGTTTTCTTGTAATTAAAGTAACTATATTGGATAATATCTTAGCGAAATTTGAAAAACAATTACCTAAGCAGTTTAAAAACTATAAAATAAATTTATAGTGTTTATTTTGGGGTTTTTTGATTTAATTAGTTGAAAACTTTAAAAAAAAATTAAGATTTTTGCAATTTTTTGGAGTAATATTGCTGGCTTGTTTAAATTGAACGCTTTTAATATGGCTCCATTGGAGCATATTAACAAACAAAAATGAATAAGCAAATTAATTATTAATATTTTTTAACGAATTGCAGAAATAACAAAATTTATTTTTGTAAAAATTGTGTTATCATCATAAAACGCGTTGTAGCACTGTCGTTCTAATTTTGAAAAATTTTAAATTGAAAAGGTGTATTTTTTAAAAATATTTTTTTTAAACTGCAGCTTTTGCTTTTGTATTCAAGATAAAAACTGTTCCGGGTTGCCCGCGTTCTGCAAAACCTTAAAAAAACATAACATACCATTACTTTCTTCTGGCTGCGTTTTATCACGAAGTTTATTACAAAAATCTGTGAAACAAACGCAATGTTTACTTTTTCCATCGGGTTCAAGCCAACATCCTGCAGAAACTTTATTCAATGCAACATGTTCTGTTGTTAATAAACAAAATGCACTTGATGTTACATTATTTGCATCTTCAACTGAAATTTAAAAAAAAAGTTAATTAAACTGCTTTTTGGTTAACAATAGCTTACAAATTAGACATGCTGCACCGGTGCATGATTTTTCTTTGGTGCATTCTTTATTCGTTGGTCCCGTATCAAAACATTCAAAACATTTTATCGCTTCCAATGGACAAATTAAAGATAAAATTGCAGTAATTAAAGTGATGGCAACGAGATATTGCATTTTTTAGGGCTAAAAACTGATTTTTCATAAATTTTTGGTCAAAAAAAGGAATGTTTAAATCAAAGGTCAGACAATATTTTAAACAAGTCTTGAGGCAAAAATGACGCGTATAATGTAAACAAAAAACGTAATAAACTGAAGTATTTCTGCAGAATGTTAAAAAAAGAAGATTCTTTTTTTGCATAATGAAAGAAACATTTGGCACCAAAAAAGGAGGCAGACAATTTTTTGACCTTTAAAAGGAAATTAGAGGAAAGTAGTTTAAACATAAAAAAGGGGCTTGAAGAGGAGGCACAAAAGCGGGAAAAATTGTAAACTGAAGCTGAACATATAAAATTTTGGTTACGAAAAATTTATAAAAAACTTTTTTTATTTAAATTTTTAAAAAAACTGGAGATTTTTCAATAAATTTTCGGTAAACTGGAGCAAAAAATTTCTAAAAAAAAGTATTAAAATAAAGATTGGATTTAAATTAATTTTAAATTGTCGCTGAAAGAGATAGATAAAGTTTGCAAATCAAAATAATAAGGACACAATAATATATAACTGTCCAAAAAGTTCCGAAAAATATAAATAAAAACTGATATCGCCATGGATATTTTATAAAAGCAGATCGAGTTTGAATATAAAGGGGTAATGAAATGAATTTTTTTGAAATAAAAATTGCAATTGAAATTTGTTAAATGGTCATCGACTACGGCAATTAAAAAAGATAGTAAAAATATGTAACTATGGAAGAGAGTTACAAAATTAAAAAATGAAATACTAAATGTAACGGTATTGTTTGTTCCTCAACTTGTCATGTAGAACAATAAAAAGTTAATTCATAATTATTTTGTTACGCTTGAAAAACTGCAAAGCTAATAACTTATTTTTGTAAACTGCAACATCTGTCATATTGTTAAAATAAGTAAAATAAGCAGTTTAAAATTCCATAAAAATAATTCTACAATAAAAAAAGTGTTGTGCCAAAAAGCAACATTTGTTGTAAAACAATAATAAAAATCGCAATAAAAAAACATAAATTTAATCATTATATTTTTAGTTGTTTGTTTTTTTCTCCCGTATTTTTTTTCACCTTTTCATGTTTCAACATTTTGTTTTAACAACCATATAAAAAACAAGCATTGCAAAAAAAGAGTGCAAAACTACAGCTGAAGCCTCAAAGGTTTATAAAAAAAAGAAACTGCCTCTTTGAAGAACGAGAGAAAGAAAAAAGGAACACGTAAAAGGAATAAAAAAGAGGGAGATGATGATGAGAGACCACAGAAAGGGCATAGCAGAAAAAAATGGAACGAAACCTGATGCTTATTGAAAAAAAAAGAAAATTGGTGCAACCTTTTTTTTTCTGTGCCAGCTTTTTTTCATATTTCTTTAAATATTTTATTAAAGCTTTAGAAAAGCATGTCTGTAAAAAATATGAAAAAATACAAAGAAGTTTTGCCAAAAAAAGCAACTAAAATTTTTATTACTTTTTTTATTCACAGATTTTATGAAGCTTTTTTTGCAAAGGAAGAAAAAGCAAAAAAAAAGGTGATCATTAAATAATTAAAGTTATTAAAAATGGAGGCGAAAATAATGCAAGCTTTAAAAAAAGAAATGTTCTTGAAAAATTGTAAATAACAAACAAGTACTAGTATATTTATTACCCCCAAATATTGTGTAATCTTTTACTAATTTTTTTAAAGTAATGGGATTACTATGAAGAGGGTTAATAGTTTGAAAGAGTAGGCAGAAAAGAGGGGTTTAGTAAATAAGCAAATAATGTAATAAAGAAAGGGGAGTAAGAAAAACCAAAAAATCAACAAAGAGCAAAAAAATATTTAATTTTTGCAAAAAAAAAGAAAAAGAAAAAAAGAAGAAGAAGCTGCAGATGGCAACAGACACATATTTGACGTGAAAAAAATTTAAAAAGTTTAAAACTGTAAAAAAGTACTTAAAGCTTTCATGCAAAATAATGACAGAATGCAAAAAAAGTTACTAAGGAAAAAAGCGGAGCTAATCAAAAAAAATAACAAAATTTTATATATTTGTTCAACTAATAACTGGAACGACAAGAATTTTAAATCTGTTTTTATTTAAACTCATTTTTTTGTCACTACTAAAAACTGAATTCGCAATGAAAAGTATATAAAAGTTCCAAAGTAAACTGTAAAGCGACTCATCGTGACATCTGATTGATGTTATAATGACGGCACGTAATTTAATATATTTCATATTATAATTTCTACCAATTTAAAAATTCTGTGATAAACGATATAAATTTGGGTAAACATCGCCTATATGTAAGACAATTTAAAAAACTGTCGTTTCGGTATTTTGGTCAAATACCATCGTTAATTGTTATCTCCAAATCAAATATACAATTTGTTGATCAGGGTAATTAAAAATTAAAGATTTGAAAAAACTGAAGGGACCAAAAATTCAACCATAGTACTTGCGATATTTCCTAAAAAGTAAACACTTTTAATAACTGTTAAAATAACTGATGCATCCATGCTGTTTCCATAAAAAAAATTCAATTGAATTCCAAAAATTGGTGGGGAAAATAATTTATTTTTTTACCTTTTTAATTGCCCCTTCTTAACTCCTTCAGAAATAGAAAAGAAGAGAATAAAAGAAGACTAAGCTTTTACAATAAAAAGTTTAGTCCTTTTTTTAAAACGACAATGACCGGTCATTCAACTAAAAAGCGGAGGTCCGCTTTTTTAAAAGCTTTTTCAAAGCTTATTAGGAATGATAAATAAAAGGGAGAGAAGAAGAAGCAAAAAAAATTGAAAGATTTGCTCTTTTTTTTACAAAAAAACGCTTTCATAAAAGAAGGCTCTTGAAAGCGGTTTCAAATAATTAAAGAAAAAAAAGAATATATTTGAGTGAAAAAAAGCAAACATAAAAATGAGAAACGGGTGTTGGTTTTCCAATGAGTAAATAAATCCAGAAGAAGGAAAACAAAAAAAGTTACTGAAAAAAGAGGTTAGAGTTAAGGTAGAAATAGGATTTGTATAAACTAGTTGTTGAAGTTTACCGTATATGGTTTTAGTATGGAAAAAACTGATCTTTCACGAAGATTAAAAATTTTATATGTTTAATAAAATTTAAGCTATCAACCCAGGGATGATATGATTGTAATATTTGTAAACAAAATTAAAATATTAAGAACAAATATGTAAAAAAACTGAAAAAATCACGTCGATCATACGCTAAAAATGATCATCTTTGAAAGCTTTTAAAATCATTGTTAAAAAATTATTCGATTTTAAAAATAAATGAGATGAGTTGTAAACGTGTAAAAACTAAAACTGATTTAATAATTCT
This sequence comes from Panagrolaimus sp. ES5, assembly GCA_901766855.1. Classification (NCBI taxonomy): domain Eukaryota; kingdom Metazoa; phylum Nematoda; class Chromadorea; order Rhabditida; family Panagrolaimidae; genus Panagrolaimus; species Panagrolaimus sp. ES5. Next base: position 14,170 of record CABFKO010000870.1, read on the forward strand.
TCTACTTTTTATGTAAATTGAAAACGGCGTTTGCGACATGTAAAATACATACCTAAAATTTAAATAATACAAAATAAATTTCAAAGCCCAAAAAAGTAGGTCAGAAATTAATAAGTTCTGCTCTGTTTTGTATCAATTATAATTTTTATTTAGTTATTTCACAGATAATTCCTTTTATGTTGAACATAAAAAAATAATATGTTATTTCAATTACAAAACTGCAATCAGAACTGCGCTATCGAAGAGACATCCATAAAATACTTGGGAAAAAAACTGTAAAAATAAAAAAGTATCTGGCTTTAATTTTAAAAAAATAAAAAACTGATGAGGAATCAAATTTTGTTAAATTAAAAACCTAAGAAACTGATACCATGTTATTTTCAGTATTCAAGGTTTTGCACCATTATCTTAACGACCAAATATTCGAATTGGTAGTGTTAAAGCCAATCAAATAAATTAAAAAGCAAATGATTAATTATAATCTGTAACAATTCAATTCAAATAAAAAATAAAAAATTAAAGAATATTAACTGCACTGACATAGTGTCCCTTATTTATTTCATGATTCTCATTAACATGCATTTGTGAAATTATAATCCACATTCAGAGAATAAAACTGTAAAAGAAATTTTTACAAGGAGGCGAGAAACTATTAAAAAAAGATTAATTATCAACAAAAAATTATCAAATTATTAGCCAAAATAAGCTTCATCAAAAAAATACTGAACTAAAACACATTTTGTGGAGAAGAAAAAAGAAGAAATGATGTCGTTCGAAAAAAAGAGAAAAACAAACCCTTTTAAAACCCGCATTTTTTTCTGTTACTTTTTCTTTCTTTTTAGTTTATTTTTTATTTCTAAAAAAGAACTAACGTTGAAGGAGCCACGAAAAAAGATGAGTGACAAAAAACTCGAAAAAAAAAGCTTTAGGCCAAAAAAAATCTATCTACAAATGAGAGAGAAGTCTCTCTCTCATGAGAATTGTTGCCATAAAAAAAGAAGCGTAACAAAACCCCGAAAAAAAAACAAACAATAAACAAACAATAAAAAATGGAAATAAAAAAAGTTTAAAAGTTTAAATGGAGAAGATAAATTTCGTTAAAAACTGACGACGAAGATTTTTAGAATAATGAAAATTATATTTTTTTTGTATAAGAAAAATAACGGAAATGATTTGGTTTTTCAAATGCAGAAGTTTCGAACATAAAAATAACAAACCATAATTATTAAGAATATCCTTTATTTTATGTTTTCAATATTAAACTGTCATATTAAAAAAAACGCTGATTTGATAATACTGTAAATTTAAAAATTTTTATTCTGAAGAAATAAGTAATTTACTTTTTTCGTAATAAAGTTTAAAACTGTCACAGATTACATTATCTGCGTTAAAAGCTAGTATATAAAATAAAGAAATTCTTAAAAAGCTGATATCATCAAGAAGTGCAAATAGTAATATCATTATATCATCTTCTACAAACGTAGTGAATGAATTTTTGCAATAACTGCCACAAGACATCATTTTGAAACAAACAAACAACTCTCCCCCCAAAAGCAAATATATTTGTTGTTTGTTATTACTGTCAAACAAAAAACATATAGAAAACTGCACTTTTCCAATTTTTCACCAAAAAGTTAGTTGAATAAATGAACAAATAAAAAAGACTAAAAAGTTATAACTCCCTTTATCCCTCACCATCAATGAAGAAAAGAAGGATATAAGATGTATATTATTTACATTCGAATATTCGTCAGTTTTTTCATTCACAGTCAATTAGGAAAATTGAAAAATGGAAAAAGAAAAGAAAATAAATGGATGGATAAGGAAAAAAATTGTAGTTAAAAAAAGGGGGATAATAAATATTTATTTGCAAATAAAGGATAAAAAGGGAATACAAAAACGAAGAAAGTGTCAATAAAGATAATTTGAAAAAAAAGGAACTAGATGATGATGATGGGATATTTGTGATCTTAGAATTTATATATTGACTTTTAAAGTAAAAGTTTTTTTATTGAAAGAAAATTAAAGTAAAAAACTGGAGAAAATTGTTCAATTTTTTGGAACTTTTTTTTAATCAAAACTGGCATCGTATAATTTTTCAAGGGTTCATAAAAAGTTTTTTTTTAAATTTAAAGAATATAATTTTAGAATAATATGTGGTGCGTAATCATAGAACAACATTCTTATAATTTGAAACTGATTATACATGCTAAACTACTACTATTTTGCACTCTTTAATTTTCCAACATTTTAAATAAAAAACGATTAACTCCAAAATTATTTAAATAACTTATTGTAAAACTGCAGTTTTGTATTTTGAATTCAAAATTAACACTATTTTTAAAAAAATTTAGTTTAAATATTAACTATTTAGGTTCAAAAAATTTTAAAGATATCAGTGAACACAAAGCAAATTACATTCATTAAGAATAGAAAAACTGAGTATGTTTCAAAATGTTTTAAAATAGCAAAACCGAATAAAAGAAATTTAAAATAAAGTGTTAAAGACTGAAATTATTTTTTTGAGTATCTATTATTTCTATGGCATCAAACTTCTTATCAGTAAACTAACATTAAACTGTGCTGTTAGAACATACCTACATAAAAAGTGTTACATTATCTCTTTTTAAGAAAAATAGAAACTGAATTTTTTCGCACACTGTATACTAATACCCCTTTTTTAAACTTTAACTGAAACAATAGCAATGATAATTCATTCGCTAAAAAAAGAGAGAAAAGCTTACAATCAAAATATTTCACGGTATTACATCACTTAACTACAATAAAAAAAAAAGAAATATAAGTATCTCTCTCTCTTTGACTTTCTGCTCTTCATCTTTTTCGATTATTGCTAAATAAATAATACTCTTTTGTTTGCGCAAAAAGAAAAAAGAAAAGTAATTCGTTGACATTGCTGCTTCTTCAACTTGGACCCCTTAGGCTATTTACCCACTTGGACAAAAGAAAATACGAAAAAAAAAGAAGAGAGAAAAAGAAAGAAAAAATGCAACATAAAAAAAAGTTTAGCAAGTTTTTTTAACTTCCGGAACAGCTGGTTTTGAGTATAAAAAAAGAGAGAAAAAAAGTAAAAAGAACAAGCATTTTTCTCTCTTTTTTTGCATACTTTCTTTTTTTCCAAAAAGTTTCAACGTAAAAAAACGATGGATTATGACATAATGGAAAAAGATAGATTTATATATTATTGACAGTTATAAGTATAAGCAAAAGAAAAAAAATGTGAGAAAATATCAAAAAGTGATTGGCTTTAATAAAAGTGGCAGAGAACTTAAAAAATTTTGTTTAAAAAGAACTTGATTTTTGCACTTAAAGGCATTTAAATATGTAAAATATGATTTAATGGTTTTATTATTACTAAGGGGTAGTTCAAAACTTTTAAGATTCTTAAAAAATAAAATTGTAGTTAAATATTTTAAAACTGTAATTGTTTTTTTGAATTCACTGTTATAAAAATTGTCGTTGTTAAATTAACAAAACTGCAGTAAGTCATCACCGTGTGAAAAACAACATAAAAAACTGAAAAAGCAGATAGCACATGAAATTACATTTTCTGAATAGATCTCAAATAATGAGCCTGTTCAGAAATGTAAAACTGATACATTAATCTAACAAAAGTCCATGTTCGATACAAAAACAAAATTACACAGTTTTCATCACGTTAAATTATATCAGCAAACTAACAAGTTTTATTTGTAATTTTAGAGGAGGATAGCTATTTATGTTTGAAAAAAATGTTTTGTTCAAAAAAAAATTTTTAATATGAAATGAGTTAAACTGTAACTTGAAATTTTAATTTTTTTCTTGATAAAAAAGAAGTTAGCATATTTATTTTAAAATTAAAGAAAAACGTTTTTAACGCTGCATAACAAGAATACAAAACTTAATAATTGATAATTAAATAAAACTATTACTTTAATATTTAAAAAATTGGCACTTCAAAGCTTATTTTTAACTGGCAACAAGTTCATTCTTTGATCCATCCAAATGCCAAAAGAATTTCAAAAATTTATCTCAATAAATCTCTTTCAAAGATCATTAAAGTCGTCTGCTAAACTGCTAAAGTCCACCTCTTTTAATCTCTTGATAAATATTGGGCAGATATCATCTCAATATCGACCTTTTTTTATCACACAATCAAACTTCTAACAAACTTTTTTTAGGTATATTGATGATCGCGTGTCGATTGTTTTATTTTAACAAATCGATCAAATTGATCTCCCCTCTTGTCTCTCTCTCTCTTTCCCCAATTTTACTGACAACGACACAACAATGAATGATGATCGCCACCAAATTGTCCGATGTCAAACAACATTTATTCTTCAAAAATTTATTTCAATCAAAAATATAAATTTTTTTTTAAAATTGTTCGATGAAACTCTTTCTTCTTTTTCACGGACGCTTGTCTCTTTTCGTTTTTTTGACTTTTTTTAAAACCCTCAACCACATCCCTTCTTTTTGGACAATGAATTCAATGAACCATATAAAACTGTGACTTTTTTTGGGAAAAAAATATATGCATGTTTGAAAAAATTAAGTGGAAGTGTTCTTCTCTTTTTCCTGTTATTGTTAAAACACAAAAGAAAAAAGAAGTGGTGAACTGTCAAGTGGTGGTGGAAAAAGATAAATGTTTTTTATTGGAACAAAGTGCAATAAAAGTATTCGTTAAGGATAAAAATTTAAATTCAAACTGCATGAAATTTTTGGCAGGTTTACAGTAAACGAAATAAACTGACGGGAAGAGTTTCTGAGGGCATTACGGTTTCACTGAAAAAATAGGAATCCAAAATTGACTGTAGCTATTTTCAGTTTCTTCAATCGAAATTTGCTCTTCTAAAGTCATTAAATCTGCTGCAATAATGTAGTAGCAAAGGTGATAATAAAACTGATTACAATTCTAGCTAAAAGCGTAATTTATTAAATTTAAACTGGAATTAATTAATGATTTGAGTGTAGGAATTTACTCATAGCGCCGTGAAATATTTACCTAAACAAAATGTGAATTTGCTTAAAAAAATTTTAAAAATTTATCTAATTATATTTGAACTGGAGTATGTTGAAGAAGATGTTGTACTAGGGTTGTTAAAGGGAAATTTCCCGATTTTTTGCGGGAAATGAGGGAAATTTCCCGCAACCT
>CABFKO010000882.1:5320-19319 GCA_901766855.1 Panagrolaimus sp. ES5
TTGCCTAAATATTTTATTTTTGAAGATAATGTTTCAGTTTATATGACAAAAACTTACGCTAAAAACATCGTCAACTACTGTACAATAAAATTATTTTTAATTTTTCAAATCAGCATTTTATTTTTGAAATTCATTAAATAGCGTACACGTTACCATTAAGAGATATCTGAGATAATAAAAACTGGTTTTTTAATTTTATTTTAAAAAAAATTAATACTTTAAAGCAGAAGAAAAATGTTACATTATTTTTAAAAATATTTGGCCGTGTTTATTTACTTTTTTCATGCTTACTTGCAAATGTTGCACCTAGAAAAATGGAAAAATATAACTGTTGAAGAATTTTATCATCCAACATTTTTGTTTTATCTTCGAATTTTTACAGATTTTACTTTTTTTATTTCAACTTGCACATATTTATTTACAACATATGTAATTTTTACACAATCCACGGCCGCAAAGAAAACCTTTAAATAAACAATATTTTTTCAGACAACTTTTAATTTTTTGGCTGAATTTTGGTTATTTGCGTTTTGCCCAATTGTACTGTTTCCACTGCCAATTATTGGATTTGATAGTCATTTTCCAATTTCCACGAAAAATTTATACGCTCAAGCTACCATACTCTTTGTTTTTATTAAAAAGTTTTAATCAAAAAAATCCTCTACAAAAAAAACAATATTGGTTAAGCATGTATGAAAAAAGTTTTTAACAGTGGTGAGATATCTAATCAATAAATTCTTCGAAGGGGTATTTATTGATTTAAGATCACGATCATGAATGGCTTCCGTTGTCATTTTTTCATCGCTAAATAAAGCTCACATATTAGAATTATCTTTTTTTTAATAATGATATAACTTACGGACAACAATGCGTTCCATCAAATGGTTGACGGCACGCATAACATTGTGAAGCCCCACATTTACAAGTCATGTGATTGCAACCTTCATTTTTTATAAACGGTAATTTGCATTTGAAACATCGATGAATTAATGCTTCACTTAATAAATTATCTCTAAAATAATTTTTTTTACATTTTAATCAAGAAACTTTTAAATTTAAAAAAATGGGATTAATTTTGTTAATATATACAGGGTGATTAATAAGTACTGATTTTCATTTGGCTTACAAATGGTTTCTGTTTGTTTAAACAGAAAGCATTTGTAAAGCCAAAAAAAAATGAAAATCAGACTTTTTCTTGAATCACTATGTATTTAAAATTATTACAGAAATAAATAATTTTCAACATGGTTATTATTGTTTTATATACAAAGACCAAATGTTAACGAACGAAATCCTCCATTTTTCATCCAAAAAATAAGATCTAATAATTTTTTTTACAAAGATGATATTAATAAAAAAATAGCTTACAATTTTTGAACCTTTTTGTAGCATTTTTTGTAATTATGGTTACAATTACATTCATTTCCACAAAGTGAACAAAAAATAAAAGAACAATTTGGGCATAAAAATATTTTGTCATCACTTTTTTCAGCAAAAATATTGCAATTTGGACATCTATAATATTATTAAATATTGTGTAAGTATAAGTTTAAGTTTTATACATACTTTTCAGCTTTAACATCAGCATTTCTGAGCATAACTTCAAAAATTTGGGTTAATAGTAATTGACGAGTTTTTTTAGGTAAATATTTTGCAGATGTTTCTAAAAAATGTTTTGTTGTCATTTAACGTAAAAACATTGGAGATTACCATAATCAATGTAGCTTTTGCATTTCCACTCGGAACAAGAAAAACCTTTGATAAGTTCGTCATAAGATAATTTTTTAGCAAAATCATATGCAGTTTTTCGAAAACATGATTCACAAACTTTATGGTTGGAAGAACAAGAAATAGGATGTTTTAAATTTAAATATTTGAAGCAGACGATACAATAAACCTACAAAAAGCAGATTTAATAATAGCAAAAGAACCGGAAAAAATAACATCCATATTAAATAATAATAACTTACTCTCTCATTCGTCATTCCTGGATTTTCATGTTGATCACATTCATTATCAGTATCTTCATCAAGTGAAATGTGAGGAATCATTTTTGAGAGATGATTTATTTTAGCTAAACTGAATCTTTATCAAAATACAGGTAATCAAAAGACTCCCTTTCTTTCAATATATTTGGAGCTGTTTATTTAAAAAAAATGTTTTAAGGTTGCTGGTATTTATAGAAAAACTCCTTTTTTCGTATAATTTTTTCAGCAAAAAAAGACAATAAAAATCGGGCAAAAAATTAATATTGTTTATAAGGGTTTACTAAATTCAGTTTGACCTCATCCATTTATTGATTGCTATAATATCAAAAAAAGTGAAATTAATTGCATGCACAATATTGAAAAATATTGATTAAATTATCGTGAACTAAACTGCATAAATCTCGGTTATTGTGGAAAAAAAACTGACATATTTTTTTGCCCAAAAACATGGAAACCAAAATTCTTGTTACACTCTTTTGCAGTTTTTTCAAGCAAATATGTTAAAAAATTTTGAAATAAATTTTGTTGATAAAGTTTTTTTATTAGCTTAAATATTTTGCAGATACTGTATTTCATTAAGCTTATTTATTATTTACTTTTTATTTTATCAATCACTGATTTTAATTTAAAATATTTTTTTATTAAAGTTGAAAAAGAAGTAACATTTTTTATACAAATACTAGTATTTTTAACATTTTTTAAATATTTGAGCAAACTTTATCGAGCCGAAATAGCTGAATTTGTATTTGTTGGGCGAATATTTACAGATATTCTGGCATTAGCTTTACGATATCCGCAAACTGTGAATAAAATAAATGAAACTCTAAAATTTTGAATTAATTAAAACACTATTATTTTGAATTTTAACACTTACTGATTCAAAGTATGACATAACATCCATGCTAAAGTAACAGTCAAAAAATCTAATAATATTGTATTTGCAAATCTTGAAAATATATGAAATGACATCATTGTTAGCAAATAAAATAATGAAGAACAAAAAGCTTGAACAAGAAATTTAATATCACTTTTTAGGCTTGTACTTTTTTTATGCAGTCCAAAATATAGGTAACAAAAGGTTACGATATCACATGAAAATGAGATGCACATTGTGACAATACAATTTCCAATATCTAACCAAAATGCAATTGGACATGGGCCTCGAATTGACCAAAGATATTTGTTACTATCAAAAAAATAATTGCAGTGATATGAAAAATATGGAATTATATGAAGAAAACTTAGAATAAATGCAATGCAAATTAGCGCAAGTGTAATACGATTTGTAAAAAATATTCGATATTTAACATAAAATACAATTGCAAAAAATCGATTTATTGATTTAAATAAATGTAAATATTGGGTAATGTAAAAGAATAAATTTATTAAATGTCCAAATGTTATACCCAAAATTGATTTGTCAAGGGTTTTGTCACTGAAAAAGGGTTACTATAGATAGTTGAAAAAAACACAGTTTTATTGTTAAAGTTTAAATTTTGTGTAATTTTTTTAGCCGATAAAATTGATTCTTTATAAAATTCAAAAAGAGCATGGATTACAGTATCTATAAAAGTGTTTTTTTTTGGGTTAAAAAAACTAAATTTTCTTTGTTCAATTTTTTAAAGTTCAATTTTAAGAAAAATGCCACGTTTTTTTTTCATTTTTAAATAAAAACAAGTATAAAAACTTACATAAAAACTAAAACAGCAGTCCAAAAAATGAAAATAAATAAAATCAACCCTTCAAAAAAGCTATGTGAAGCACATATAATTCCATAGGCATTATGAAGGACTGGCTTTTGAGCAATCAGATATATTGATCCACAACTACAAATAAATCCAATTCCCCCAACCTAAAAATATATTGTTTATAAAATATTTTTATATCGCAGCAACAATATTTGCTACAAACTGAATAAAAAAAAATAAAAAAAAACTAAAAAAAAAAACTTATCACAAAAATTATCAAACATCCTTCTAAATCAAACAAATCCATGCCACTTTATTTTTTAAAATAATACTATAATTTTTGGATGTTCACTTTAAAAATCTTTTTTTGTTTTAGCAATTCCCTTTGGTAAAAAAAATAAAATAAAATTATATTACCTCATTTAAAATGTCTCATAATTTTTTTCAACTACACACTTCAATTTATGATGTTAATGAAATTTAAAAGCAGGAAGCAAAATTATAAAACTTTATTTAAAAGCACCTGTTTTGAACGAATTAAACTTCAAAATTGTATAATTCTTTATTTCTTCCAAGTAAAATGGCTGTTTTAAGAAAATAATTCTTTTTGTGATTTTGCCACCTGTCTAAAAACTAATATGCTTCACATTTTCTTGAAATGAACTTTAATGTTACATTTAAAAAATAACGTGACAGAAAACATAATTTTTTACCAATCTGAAGTATGTAATTTTCTCCAGACATTTGCTTAAAATAGATTGGTTTATTTCTATTTTTTAATGCGATTGCAAATTATTACAAATGCACTTTCACAAAAAGCTGAAATTACGAAATTTAATTTTTGCAATACAGATTATTTATTCATATTGCAATAACTGATTATTAAATATAAAGTTTATACACTTTTTTCAAACAACCAAAAATTTTTTGTTATCCCTACTGTATACTAACATAAAATGCATTTAAAATTCAACTGTTTTTTCTTCACTAAGCTTCGCCTGGAGTTAAATATTTGTAAAGAATAAAATAAATGAACTGCATTTTTAAAAAAAAGCAGATAATTTTGTTGTGCTTTTTTTCAAAAACTTTTAATCCATTTCTTGTTTATTTTATGTCTTCATTTTTTTTTGTTGAATCATCTGAAAAATTTAAAAGATTTATTTTCTCATTTCTTTCCTTTCTGATCTTTGAAACAAAAGTTTATCTAACCTATTTTTATTCATGAATTTTGACCAATTTCACGTAACAAAACACAAAAAAACATCATTCATTTTGTGTTCATTTTTTTGAAATTTTGTTTGCACTCTTTTCGAGCAGTGGAAGATCACAAACTAGAAAAAAAACAAGCAAAAAAAACTGCAAAAAAAAACGTGAGAAATTTTAAAAGAAGAAAAAATTTTTAAATGGTCAAAGTTCTGCAACGTTTTTTTATAGTATAAAAGTGACTAGTGAAAAATAAACAAAGCATAGTTGGTTTGTGAAATTTTTTAGTTTCGACTTTTTTGTTAAATTAAATTTGAAAGACTTTTGTAAAAATGAGTAAAAGTTACGAAAATCCCAATGATCCAATTGTTGATTACTGTACAAAAGTAAGTTTTATTTTTTTGCAGTTTGACTTTCGGCAATCAGATATTGTCAAAAAAGTTAGATTTTAAGGAAAAAAATTTTTCAATTAAAAATATTACAAAAACGAAAACGAAAAAATACCAAAATAAAAATTTTTTGATAGAATTTTTGTATAAGTGATATTAATTTGTACTTTTATTCAATCAATCCAACTTTTAGCTTACTGTAAAACAAACAGAAGCTGAAAAAGAACTTGAAGATGCAACCATCAAAAATATTTCACATTTTTCGATGCTTGGAGCTCCAGAAGTTTTACAATTTGGAAAAAACTTTATTCATTTAATTGGTGCCAAACGTGTCCTTGACATTGGCACATTCACGGGTGCTTCAGCATTGGCTTGGGCCATTGCACTTCCATCAGATGGTGAAGTTCAGTCATTCGATGTTGATCATTCTCCCCTAAAATCAGTTGGACTTCCAATCATTCAAAAACATCCTGATCTTGAAAAGAAAATTACCTTTAATCTTGGTCCAGCAAATGATAAACTTGGGGAATTAATTGCCAAAGGTGAATCTGGCAAATTTGATTTTGCTTTTATTGATGCCGACAAAGGAAATTACAAAAATTACTACAAAAAATGTATGAAACTTTTACGTTCTGGTGGTGTAATTTTGGTTGATAATGTAAGGTTTTTACGGTAGAATAATAAATATTTGCATAATTTTAAATTTAGTCACTTTGGAATAATGCTGTAACAAAAGATCCATCAACATTTGATGAATCAACTAAAGCCATCGATGAATGCAATAAATTTATTTTTGCTGATGATTCAAGTTACAGTACACTTTTAACACTTGGTGATGGCCTTCATGTTGCTTTTAAAAATTAATTCTTTGTTGCTAAAATTATTGCATTCTATTTTAATTCTACTTTTTTTTATTATAATCCATTTTTAACTGCTGTAAACATGAATTTAAACTTATATATATATGATATAAAGAAAAAGTAAATACAATCTATTAATGATTTACACAATAAAACCATTTTTTAAGCAATAATAACAAACTCACAAATACATTTTTTTGGTTTAAAAATGTTCCTTTTTATCGTCATAGAAACATTTTGTCCGAAAACTTTGATGCGCTATAGCGCTACTGTATCTGAATGCCTTAAATTTTGAATGGATTTTAGCAATTAACTTTCCATCCATTTATAAATCTTGTTTTTTTTACTTGCTTACTTTATTTTATCATTTTGAATAACAGAAATATAAGACTTTTTTGAAAAAAAAAATTTTTATAAATTCTGAAATGTTTTTCCTTGAATTACTGTATGAATTGGTGGAAGAGATGGTTGATCATTTGCAGATTCAGAAGGCTGTTGCATAGTGTTTGGATTAACTACAAGTGGCTGCTGACTTTGTTCAAAATATTGTTGTTGTTCATTTTGATAAATGGGTGCAGAATAATATTGGTAAAATTGTGAAGAAGTTGATGGATGTTGTTCAACTTCAGGATATAATTGCGTTGAGCTCAAGTCCGCTGGTCCAGTATGAAAAACATATAATTCAGGTATGTGTTGGGGATAAAAAGTTGGTTGAAGATGTCGATCTTGATAAGCAGCAGGTGATATATCTAATCCACCTTCAGCATAATTCATAACAGAATTGTCCAAATTTGATTCAAATGGCATATCTGTTGACATTGAATTATTCGGAGGAATAAAAATAGTCGACAATTTTTCAAAAATTAAAATTGGAAAACTTTTCAAATTTTGTGGAAAATCATTTTTGAACCAATGCCGACCATTTTTAATGCATTTCCATTTACCATTTTCATATCTTTGCCAAGTAATATAATTTCGAGGTTCTGAGCAATTTTGAAGTTCAATAGCTCCAACAAGCGACCATAAAGCTCCAAAAATAAAATAAGATGTAAAATTGTTATGAAATATTGAACCTGACATTTTTTCTGAAGCATTAATCTCAACGATTAAATAATTTTGTTCTGCACCAATTTTGAGGTTATTTTTTATGTAAATATAATTGTTACATTCGCCACACAATTCTTGACTATATTGTGCTGACCAATTTGAAAGTAAAGCATCAAAGGTGCCATTGTATTCTTCAGGTGCCGTAATTTCAAGAGTAAAACATGAATCATATTTTATAACATTTCTTAATTGTTGTTGTTGACAAAAACATATTTCAGAAGTTTCATATGAAAATTCTATAAGCTTTTTTGATTCAGAATCAAATGAAGCCAAAAGTTCAGACAAAGCAGCTTCATCTTGATATAGCCATGGAAGGGCTTGACGGAGGTCTAGAATCTTTGAAATATTTGGATGTAAGAATTCCGAAAGCTCAAATCTTCTGGTAGCATTTTTAATGTCAGATTTGTTTTCTGCAGATAATTGTAATGAATTTTTGAGTTTATCCATCCCTTCGATTGCATCAATTGTAGCGGCAAAAAAGTTTTTCATAGATTTGAATTGCTTTTTTGATTTTTGACTTAATAAATATTTGTCTTCATATAATTTTAATACATCTTTAGCTTTTGTTTGAATGCTTTTAATGCAGGATTTACAAAGTTTTGTTATTACTTTTGTTTTCCAGTTTCCTGGTGAATATTGTTGTAGTTGTGGTGGTGCTGCTGTATCCTAAAAATTTTTAAACCTTATGTTCAAAATTAATTTAAGATATTTCAAAGGGTTTTGTCTATTATTATTATCAAATTAAAGTTACTTGTAAATTTGCATCTAAAACAACTTACAGAATCTTTTATAACATCTGTGTTTTCAACTTCAGCTTCTGAAGGCACCACGTAGTTGTCTGATTCATGGGCAGGAACAATTTTCTTTTGATTTGGTTTACTTCGTTTTTTATTACTGTTTTTCTTTGGTGCTTTAGTTTTTGTTGATGCAGTACACATTTCGATTAAATAATCCACAATCATAATTTGTTCCACAGGCTTTTCTTCTGTTTGATTACCACATTTTGCACAACAATAACAATTAATTGGTACTTTTTCACCTTCAAAAGTCGGAAATTGATGATTAGATTCATCGCATTCTTGAAGGAAGTTTAATAAAAATGGTGATAAAAATTCTGCATTTTCAGATGTTATTTTGAAGTTTTGATTCAATTTTGTTACAACAAAATTACGCTTCGTTAGTGGTGGTTCAATGATCGTTTGAGGGATAAATGGCAAAGCTATTAAAGGATTTTTTGATATATCAAAATGTCGAGGAAGATCTGTTTCAATACTTTTTGCATAAATATATGGACAAATATGTGATATTTTGCAATCAACAACAATCAAATTTTCAATGTTAAAATCTTTTAAAAAACATGGAAGTTGATGTAAATTATTGCCGCTTAAATTCAACGTTTTTAATTCTCGTGGAAGACGTTTCCATAAAATATCTTCCAAATTTGTTGTATCAAAATAGTTGAATTCATTTTTGTTTAAATCTAATATTCTCAATCCCTTGAGATTTTCAAAACCTTCTGGAAGTGCTGACAACAAATTATTTGATAAAGAAATTTCATTTAGCCATTCAAATTGATTAAAATCTCCAAAAGATAAAATTTTGATTTGATTAAAATTTGCTGAGATTTCTTCAAGAAAAATTAAATGTGAAATATTTCCAATACTTTCAATTTGGTTATTATCAAATCCAATATACTGTAATTTTGGAGATAATGTTTCCCATACAATTTGAATTAAATTGTTGTTGTTTAAATGTAATTCCTCAATTAATGGTAAATTGTTTTCCATATCAAAATGGGTCAGCTTGTTATTAGAAAGATTAAGATCAGTGAGAGAGGAAGGAAGATTGGTACATTTTAAATTCTAAAAATCCGTACCGTAATTTTATGAATATGAATTTCGTGTTTCTAAATTTTTAAAAGCAAATCAAAATCGAAAAAAAGCTTACTTTTAAAGTTGTATGACAAAGTTGTAACCATTCAAGATTATTTTTATCACTAAGATTAACTTCGTTAATTTCTCCATCACCTCCAATAACGTATAATCTTTCAATTTGTGAACTGATATTTTCCCATGCCACAAACTGAAAAAAAGTTTTAAATTTTAAATTTATGACTAAAATCAAAGTCTTGCCTTTAATTCCTTGCTATTAACACTTAAGGTATTCAAAAATTCTAGTCGTTCAATTTCTTTTGAAATTTTTGTTATACTTGTTTCTTCCAAAATTAATGATGAAATAAAGGGCGGCAAATCTTCAAAAAAGAATCCTTTATCCCTTAAATTTTTGTTTCCACTTAAATCCAAATCTTCTAAACCATATAATTCAGAAATTAGCGGTGAAACATAAATAATATCATTATTTTTTAAAATCAGCGTTGACAAAAATGATGAAAATTTTGTAAAAAAATTTCCAAAAAGTTTTGTAATTTTACATGAACGTAATTTCAGTTGCTGCAAATTTGTTAAATCTAATTGTTCAAAAAATGGAAGAAATTTGTCTTCTGAATCGTATATTCATTTGGCCTTGTGGTATCTGGTATTTCAAATGGATGTTCTTCAAATATTTTTTCTTGAAAATCATGAAATTCTTCATTTGTCAAATGCTGAAATATCTCTTAACAATTATTTTAAAAGAATACTGTAATCAAGCACAAATAAGATACATGGACACGTTTTTTTGTGTCATAAATGTTATAAAAATATTCGGGATGAAAAAAAAGAGGAACAAAAAAAGCTGATTTGAAAAAAAATGGTGATGTTATTACACTTACATCGTCATCAACTAAACAAATTGCAGATTTCATACGTTTTGAATAATTATCATACAATTCCTTTTCTTCTTTCGTCATGAAAGCTTTGTGAATGGTATTTTTTATCTAAAAAAAGGATAATTTTAAAAAACGGGGTATTCAGGATTTTCTTACGGATCGAATTTTAAATAAAAGATCAAAATCAATTTTCCATGAAAATAATTTTGATGTTGCTACATAAAGTTCGTGAACGTTATTTGAAAACTTTGTAAATGTTACAGCACCACGCTAAAAATTAGAAATTAAAAACATTTAATTCAAATCAATTAATTTGCTTCACTCACATGCATGGGTATAACATAAAGTTTGGTATCTTCTCGAAAGATATTCATTACATAACGTTTCATATTTCCTATTTTTTCAAATCCAATACAAATTTCTGTAAGCTGATAATATTTTGCATTTTCAAAAAATAATTGGATCATTTTTGGTGTATCATTAGAGACTCCAAAAATGAAAGTTGTTTCATCAGCATTATTTTCATATGGTGTTGTTTCAATGTTTCGAGGTGGAATTTTGGATATACATGTTAAACAATAGATTCTAACCATTATTTAAATTAGCAGCTAAAAAAGCTTAATAAAAAAAGAAAAAACATAAATACTGCCAGTTAAACATTAATGTTTTTTAAAAATCACGGGATAAGTTCAATGTCAGATAAAATACATAAAAAAAGAAAAAATTGTGTCACATTTTTTTGTTTACCAATCAATATCTTTTATTTTTTTTCAAAAAAATGCAAGTGAAAAAACAACAACACACATTTTTTTCCCTGCACAAATCGATTGATTCAAGTGACTTTATTTCTTCTGTCTTTAAAAAACACAAATAAAAGACCCCTCAAAAAAGTTAAACACGATAAAACAAAAGAGTTTTTTATAAACTTTTATAGTTTTTTTAAAAAATAGCAAAATATAAAACAAGTATAAGCATAATTTTTTTGACAAGGCTAAAAAAATATAAAAACAATGAATCTTCCTCATTGCTTTTTTACAAATATTTTTTTGTTGTTTTTGCCAAAGTTCCTCACCACTTTTCTAAAACGAGGAAAAGTTGATTTTTTTTTAAACACAAAATTTTTTAATATTGCTACAGTATATTTTAACAGTAATAAATTTAATTGATTTTAAGAACTGGTGAGGAAGCATCATTTTCGTTATAGTCTTTTTAGCCTTGTCAAAAAATTTTTGTTTATACTTGTTTTATATGAAGAACAAATCTGTTGATTTAATTTAAAGTTGTTAAAAAAATATAAGAAGAAATATAGCGGGTAAAAAACTGTTGTTTTGTTTCTTATTTTTTATCAAGTAATGAACACGTGTTTTGAAATTACTGATCCTAAATCAGCACAAAAAATGGCACTTAGAAAGTCTAAAATACATGAAAATGGTAAATTACTTTCGATTTTTTTTAAGTGAACAAAGATTTTTGATGTTGGAGATGTTCCTTTACTTAAAAAAATTTCAAAAAAATTAAATTTCTGGTAAAAAAACAAGTTCAAAATAGCTTTTTTAATAAATATGAGATCACATATATCATTGCTGCAACAATCATCTCGAAATTCTAACCAAAAAAGGCGCCCCAAAAAAAATTGTCAATGATATTTAAAAATTATATCTATATCTTATTTTGCTTCGGGATTTTTGGTTTTTATAGATGAAGGAAGAGGGATTACTGATCCTAAATCAGCACAAAAAATGGCACTTAGAAAGTCATGAATATGGTAAATTACTTTCAATTTTTTGAAGTGAAAAAAGATTTTTATTTGGTCTCTTGTCTCTTTTATCAATACCGTATACCTTATCACTTTTTGGAGACCTGTTGAAAGTTTATACAATGAAAGATTGCTGTATTTATTTGGAGTTTTGCCGGATACTTTGCTTTTTTTAAATTCAGTTATGGAAATTTTTCTTTGTGCTGATCGATGCTTAACAATTTCATTTCCAATGAAATATAATAATAGATTTCAAAAAATGCTTACATATTTTGCTGCTTTAATTTTGGTGATAATTTATGGATTAGCATTATGGATGAATAAGTCTTTTGAATTAATCCCGCCAAATCTTCCCACATCTTGTTATTATCGGGGCTGTTTGGTATTATTGATATTTTTGCTGGAATTATTTTTTTTATTCTTATTCGAATTAATTTTCGACAGTCAGATAATGGAAGATCAAAAAAGTTAAATGGACTAGCAATTTTAATTGTGATTTCTTCAACAATTTTTGATTTCTGTCCAAGTTTATTTTATAGATTTGTTCCATTGGTAAGTTAGTTTATTTTACTGTAACTTATCAAATCTAAATAAATGTATCAAAAAAACACGTTACAGTAATCAAAAATCGTTTTTCTTTGTGCCGCCATACATTATAAACATAGCTTATTTTGTTTTACCATTAATAATTGATCTTTTTCAAGTCTCTGGTTTACAAAATATTTACAATATTTTTTTTATTTTAGAACCTTGAAAAATCATTATCATGGTATATTGGACCATATTTAATTACTTTGGGATCATTAGGAGTAACACTTTGTGCTGGAATTTATGCAAATGCTTTTAAAACTACAAAAAAGAATGGTACAATGTTTCAACATTTATCATAGGTATTAAAAATTACTACAAAATAATTAATCGAAAATGTACTTTTTGTTTTTACTAAAATAAAATTAATTTTTTTAATGTGTCACAAAACATCTTTAAAAGGCAAAATGTAAAAATGATTGCCGTTTTTAAATTACTTTTCTAAATTATTAATTGGAAAGTATACATTTATAAGTCATTATTAAATATGCAGTTTCATAAAAAACGGAATGTGTATATCTAGAATTCGATTTCGATACTGTGTCTCGTTTTTATAATTATTTGAACTTTTTAAATTAAGGAAAATCCGATTATTCCGTTTATTAAAGCTGAAATATTCAAATCTTTTTTGTGATTACAACATAAATGTTAGAAAAAAAAATCATAAGCAATAAATTTTGCTAAAAATTTTATAAGCAAGTTTTTTTAAGTCAATAATCAAAAAATTTTTAAAAAACTGATAAGAGCAATTGTGTAAAAAAACATTTATTTTTTTCATGGACACTGACTGACATTGAAAAATCAATGCATCACAAAAAAGCTTTTCTGTTATTTTCTAGGAGGACATCCACAGAAGTTTGTGTAACATCTTTGAATGCATAGAATATTTTCTCCACATGTGTAATTACATAATCATTTACAGTTTGGAGTACAATCATCTAAAAGTTAATTACATGTTGCTTTTTTAAGATTATTTTGAACTTTTAATTTACCTAAGTTTGGTAAATTTAAATTGTATAATTTTAAATCAAAAAGTTTCTGGTCGCAGAGCTCTGCTTTCTTTACAAATTCTGATGGGGGGGGGGAAAGGATGTCACTTACCGCTTTTTAAATCAATGAAATCTTTAGAACCATATCCGCATGACTTTAAGCATTGATAAACGCATTCGGCATTGCCTCCACACATTTTTGAACACATTGAAATAGATTATGGATCGCATCCATTTGCATCTAAATTTTATATCTTAAAAAAATTGAAATCAAAAATCTATCATTATTATCAGGAGCTTCAAATTCAATAAATATTTTTAATTTTTTGCTTCCTGGATCTAAAAAAAGTGAAAAGCAAACAAGAAATCAAATCATTTTTAGAATTTTGAGTCTCACTTTTTGATGCTATCCATTTAGCATCACAGCAAAAAAGAAAAAAAAGGAAATTAATAAAAATACAAAATTAAATTTCATCGTCATTGGATTTAAGCCTTTTAATTTTAGAATGTTTAGACCAGGGTTGGACGAAACTGACTTTTGCAAAACGAAACGAAACGAAACGAAATCGAATGTTCGTTTCGCTGGCGCGAAACGAAACGAAACTGGAAAAAAATGCGAAAATTTCGCGAAACGAAACGAAACGAAAAATTTTTCTAAATTTTT
>CABFKO010000957.1:3176-19195 GCA_901766855.1 Panagrolaimus sp. ES5
TTCAAAAACGATTGAATAAAAAATTGGGCATTAATAACAGCACCCTTTCCCTCCATATTGCCGCTTATGAAAATTTGATTGAAGCTACAACAACAGATTCCAATGATATTGAAAAGACTGGCTTGAAAGGAAAAGGTGAAAAAACAAATTTGATTAAAAAATGGAGAATGTCAAAACATGATTTAACTGGTTTATCAATGGCCTCTACAGTAACTTTAACCACATTTTTTTAAATGGTTATTTAGCAAAGAAATTATAGAATCCATTTGAAATTCGAAGACAACAAGAAAATGAAGGAACCAAAACCCCAGAAATTGCACAATTTAAAGCATCACAAAAATTACTTAATCCAAATACGACTCCAAATGTTACTCGTATGTTTTGAGGGGTTTAAAAATTTTTCTTCTTATTCTAAAAAATGATTGGTTGAAATTCATTCGCATTGAAGTTTTCTTTGGAAATTAAATCCGAGACATAAGTGCGATCTAAAGTCCGTATTGCAGCATTTCATTGCATTTGTGATTGTTTTAACGCATTTCATTAAATTAGATGTTGTTAAAAAGTTTTTGGCACCAAAAAAACTTCTGGTCTTTTTTTTATTAGCATTCGATATTCAAGATAAACACTAAAGTAGCATTTTTTTTTAAATACTATCTAACTTTTTGTTGAAATTGAAGCCGGTTCCGGTGCATTGAAATCCTGTAAAGAAATCCGGTAAAATTTATGCAAAAAATGAAGCAAAAGAGAGTTTGCTTTTTTTCGTAAGATTAGTTTTTATGTTGCATTTTGACTTTGTTTTTGGCTCTTCTCCTGAATTTTTTTGTTCTTATTTTGGACAGTTAATACATTTAATAATTTTTTATATTTGAGCTTCTATTTCGCATTGCTTTCCAGCTTTTACTTTTTTGGTGTCATATTGTAATACATTTTTTTATTAACTGAATTTTTTGGTTTTCCATCGACATGCTGATTCTTGGACCGTCGTTTTTTCGCAGTTAATGTTTTAAGATATTAATGTGTAAAACCAATCTTCCTCATTATTTTTTTCACTAAATTAATTAAAACAATTCACTATCATGATTTTTGTTAGAAGCGTAGAATAATAGAAGTCGTTTATATTTTTTTCGGATTTGCACTTTTCAAATGCTCCTTGATTACGTTACTGCAGCTCCTAATTATCAATCACATTCTAGCAACTGTTAATTATCGATATGGTAAAACTGCAAGAGGAAGAGATCAACTCTTAATCCAAGAACATCCCTTCATTTTATCTTCTCAAAATACACTTGACAAAAAGAAGCATTGGCAATGCGAAAAACAAAGAATTCTTGGTTGTAAAGGCACAGCAATGACAACTGCTGCTGGAGTTTTAATAATGGAAACCTCCAATTGGGATCATTCGTGCGGTTTTGTTCTAAAACTTCAGTGTAATGTTGCCATTTAGTTTTAGAAATGAATTAACAGACCTTTTTTTAATGTTAAAAACTTCGACAATACTTTGTCAGCAGCAAAAAAATACTATAAAAAAACGCAAAAAAAAATTTAAACGCATACTTTTTCAAGCAGCTATAAATTCTTGCAGTCAAATTCGAATTTAATCTTTTCATTTTTTTTTCTAAAAACTTTTTAATTCTATTTTTCGTTTTTGCGGGCCATAAATTGCAGTAGGACATCACTTATTTTGAAAGGCTTCTTTAAAAGTTTTCACTTTTGACTTTTTCGGAGGTAACATTGTTTAAAAAGTAATTATGTTAATTCAGCGTGGTTTTAATCAAAAAGGGGGTGGGTTTTAATCACTGTTCTGATTTCAGCTCCAAAAGATCCTCAAGCTCAAATTTCCTCCACCTCGAAGTCTGATGGGTTCACGGAACGTTTACAAAGTGCAGCTGAAACTGTTGGTAAATATTTTTCAAAAGTGTCTGTACCCCTATATATTTTAAATTTTCAGCAGCTCAAAGAAAGGAAGCAACTGATGGTGTTAGATTGGATTCATCATTAGCAAAAGATGACGGAGTTAGAAGTAAATTTTTTTGCGACATTTTTTGCTGCAAACTAATAACTTAATATTTTAGTTATAAAATTTGCTCCATGCGCTGCAAGTGCATCCGCGAATTCTGCCATCAATGTTAAGGCAAGAAATCGAAAATCAGAAAATATGTTGTAAGTATTCGTTTATTTACCTAAATTAATTCATTAACTGTGTTTCCGTTTTAGTAATTCCAATTCTGTTGCATCAACTTCGAATTCACTTAATCAACACATGCCTGGAACAATGGCTCAAACACCTCTTCAACCATTTCGAGAAACTTCTTCTTTGCCACAAACAGCTTCTGCTACTTCAACTTCAAGTGATACAAAAACTGGGCATAAATCGAGATGTGATATTTTGTAAACAAATATTTAATTATACTATAACTATCAATTAAACATAATAAATAAGTTATTTTATTTGGCAATGTTTTTATGTTATCACTTTCTATATTTAGCAAACATTCAAAAAAAGCATTCAAAAAAGTTATGAAAAAGCACTCACACAATTTGAAAGAAAAAATTTCTAGTCAAAAGAAAAATAAGACATGTTTTTTCAATGAAAAATAGTGAAAAAAATATATATAAAGAAATGTGAATGACTTGAAAAGATAAATCCAAAAATGGATTTGACAAAAAAAGGTTAATAAAAAAGTATTAAATAAAAAAGCGACCAGCTCAAAAAATAAAATTAATTTTTACGGCTTTTTTACAAGTATTAGCCGTTATTAGTGTCCATCAAAAATTGGATCGACAGAAAAAAAAGATGCGAGGAAAAATTTTAGCAAAACAAAGTCATTATATACAAAAAAAGGAAGAGAGAAGAAGACTAACAACAATAAAATTGCTTATAATTTTAATAATGATAATGCCTGGTATTTTAAAGTAAGATAATTAAAAAATAATAATAATTCTAGTAATAATCTTTCAACATTTCTTAAATTGCTTGATCAGGTGAAGATTCATCTTCGGTTGAAGAATTGGATGATGAACTGGTCGGCTTACTGTAATTTGAAAAGCATGGTGAATTCATGTATGATGATGATGGAGCAACCAATTCATCTCCTTCAGTCTAAAAGATATATATTTTTATTAAAGATGCAACATCTCAAAGCTACAGTAACCCTTTCAAAAAAATTTTAAAATTAGATTCAATTATTTCAAAGCTACAGTAACCCCTTCATAAAAATTTCTTACCTCCAGCAATCGAAGTCTTTGTTCAAGTTTTTCATTGAATCGTTGCTTATAATTTGGAGAAATAACTTCCATTAAATCATAAATTGAATCATAATATTTGGTGAATAAATCCATTCTTGTAAAATCACCTTGCATGCAATCAGATCTCAGCGACGTTATTCTCCAGCCTTTATTTGTTAATTCCAAGCAATAGGGTTGACCTTCAAGAGTTGTAATATTGATAAATATTAAATCTGTAGTTCTTGGGAGCATTTCAGAAACACTTATTGATTGAACAGCAAATGAGAGTTGATGAACAGCAGCAATAGCTTCAAGCTCCAAAGTTGATTCACCTCTTGAATGTGGACTTGAATCAAACCAGCAACCTCTTGACAAAGAAGAAGCTTTATGAAGGGACATTGGAATTGATCTAAAAAAAGGGGGATACTGTAATTCATGGTTACAACAAAAGTTATATTTTTAATTAACATTAATTTAACAATAATGTTTGTTTTTCTGCTAAGGATTTTTTTAAAAAGCAAAATTTGTAAGGGTTCAAAAAGACTTTGTTTGTTTTAAAGTCGAGAGGAAACAAGAAGTAAGACAGAAAACAGACAAAGTAAGAGCAAAGCACAAATTTGTTCAACTTTTTTTTCTTGCTTGCAAAAAGTTGATTTTCACCTGACACGGAGGTCGTTTTTTTTGCATTTCACTTGAATCAAAAAAATGAAAATATTTTTTCATCAAATTTAAGAGTAAAACATGTGAAGATAGCATGGTCTTAAAAGACATAAGTTTTAAAATTTAAAAAAAGTGTCGGACTGATCTTTTGGCACGTGTAAAGTGTTCGAGAGACGTCAGTCTAGTAAAAGATAGAAAGAGATGCAAACGGAGGGAGGTTAAAAAAAAGAAATGGGGTAATATTGGATCAGCGCCTACACAGCTTGTTAGCATTTTTATTTAAAAGTGTATTTGTTAGTCAACAACGTCACGGGAAGAACAGGCTACTTCCATCACCGGAAGGAGGAATAAAAAAACACAAGGAACTTTGAAAAAAATGGATTTTCAGCCAAGTTTTTTTTTTGCATTTTTTTTAACTCGTTAAACTTTTCAATAAAAAAAAATCTGCTAACAACTGTTAAAATTTTGATTAAGTCTAAGAAAAAGTAATAAATATCTTTTAAAAAATTTATATCAAGAAAGTAATACATTTTTTCTCCCGTCTGGGAAAAAATAAATGAGTTTTCAGAAATGAAAAAAAAGGAAGTAAAGTAGCCACATATAAAAGCTTGAACTACGAAAAAGATACCTTTCACTTTTACAACAACCCTTTAAGGAACGGCTCATAGATTTTAACGTGAGAAAAATAAATATATTTGGAAAAAGTTCTGCTTCTCTTTTTACTAACAGTTCAAACTCGCAACAACTACCATGTAGAAGAGGAAATGACAAAAATGCCACAAAAAAATGAGCGCAATTGCCTTTGGCAGACAGCTACTACAAAGAAAAAATATCAGACAATTGGGAGAAGAAAGAAAAAAATATCTATGAGAAAAGAAATTGGAAGCTTTACAAAAAGCACTTACCCCGTTGGACTAATGGGAACTGAAATGCGTCCCAAACTGCATCGACGGCATGATGAAGGAACCGGAATTTGCATTACGGATGTCATATTAGATGAGTGCTATTACTTTAATAAAGTAAGTACGAATAAAATTATTAAGATAATTCTATAAAGGGGAAGAATTGATGAAAGTTTTTTTTCAAATAAAGGTAAATTAAATTCACGTTTAAAAAATTCACGTTACAGAAAGAAAAGAAATAGAAGCAACTATTCAACAAAAACTTTTTATCATTTAAAAGACTTCTAATGCTGAATACTCTCTTGCTTTTATATCATCAGATGGGGCGGTGAAAAAAAAATATATTGAAGTTTGTGTGGTAGACCTCGGGCGGGTCTGTCGGGTATCACAGACACAACTTTTTTTTAACTTCAACTTTTGAAAAAAAAGATCAAATGTGTGTATGCACAAAAAATAATGCTGCACTTTTTTTTGCTACTGCCTGCATTCTTTTGTGTTTATTTTGTTATCAGACATTTTTATAACTGTAGTCTTTTTTGGAAGAAAAAACTAAAAACTTAAAGTTATGCTACTGGGCCCAAATACGTCTAAAAAATAGAAAAAAACTAAAAAAGTCCAACCTTATTTATAAAATTGTTTTTTTAATCAAACAAAAGAGAGATGTTGAAAAAATAAAATAAAAACATTGATCACATTTTTGGAAAAAAAAGTGTTACAAAACATGTTAAATCAAAACAAATAACATTTTTTGAGTGTCGAAATTAACGATATTATTTTTATTTTCATCTCTTAGCGGTAAATCGAAAACAATGGAATGTGTCAACGAAAGACTCAAATTTTCACCGATCGAGTTGAACCTTCCAACGTAGGGTAAAAATCATGTCTTTTTTTTTCTCTCGAACGGTCATAAACGACGATCAACAAAACTTTTTATTCTATTCTATGAACAATGATGTATAATCATTGAAATAAGAGAAAGAGAGTAATGTATCCTATATGCAAATATTTTCTTCAAAGATCAAAAGCGACAAAAATCACTCTCAAAAAAGGGCACACAAATTTTGTGTCTCTGTGTCAGAGAAATGGCAAATACACAAAAATCATTTTTACAATATCAATCATTTTTGGGGTTTCCCTTTTTGTCGCACACGCGTGTTTTTTGTCTAAAAATAAAGTGTATCAAAAATAGATCAATATTGTAATGAAAAAATGGTCACATGAATGACCGAGATACAACAAAAATAGAGATCTTTTTTAGAAAAAAATGCAAGTCTTTCATTAAATATACTACTTTTAGTGACCCAAATTAAGGTATATATTCCGTTGTAAAAATCAGCAATCTTTAGATTAATACTTTGAACATTTATCTTTCATTGCAAAAAGTCCATAAATGATATCAGAAATTTTAAACCAAAGTGTTCTTTCGCCGTTGAAATAAAAAAAACACAAACAAGTATGCAGTAACAACAAGTTAAAATGATTATTCTTTGATTAAAATTATGACGAAAAACTGATTCTAACAAATTTCAATAACAAAAAAGTCACCAAAAAAATATTTTGCAAAAACTGTGAAAACAACAAATTTTTAAGTTACAGTTATTATACTTTTGTACTAAAAACCTAATCTTTGTAAAATTCATCATTTTTCCTTTTTTCTTTCTTTTTTTACCCATAAAAACTTCAAAGAAGTTTCATTCTGATAGTAACGCAAAAAAAAGACACAACAAAAAGTGAACAAAGACAAAAAAAATTTCCGTGTTTAAAATTTTGGATAAAATACAATCTTTTTTTTCTTTCATTCTTTTGATTTTTTTCTTCTTCCTCTTTTTTAGACAATTTTTTTCAATTAAAGAGCATGTGATTGAGAGTAAATTGTCTTTGACAAAATGATTTTTTAATCGAAAAAATATGAACTTGTTTTTGATCTTTTTGCTTTTAATTTTTTTTTAATTTGATTAAAGTCGGAGCCGTTTGACGCATGTGCTTGCAATTGACGTCTCCACGTGGTCGTATGTGACAAATCACAAAAAAAATTATTTTAATGATGACACAAACAATCAACAATTTAAAAAAAAGAGAAAATATTATGAATATCAATAAAAAAAAGCATGATAAATTTCATAATTGCGCAAAAAATCAAAAGATCAATAGAAGAAAAAATGATAGAAGTCAAAAGATGGATTAAGCCAAAAAAAGAACTATGCTAATGAGATAATGTTGAAAAATGACCTAATTTTAAATGAGAAAGAGGAGATAATCTAATTGGTAAACATGTTTTTATTGCTGCTGTTTGACCATTCCTTTTTTTCAATGTTTTTCACGTGAATAAACTCAAGTTGTAAACAAGACCGTAACCATCCCTTCAGAGAAAAACTTATAAAAAAGAAGTAAAAGGAAGATAAGGCCGAAAGTGACCTTTAACTTGGAAAGAATTTTTTTTCTTGTTTTTGCAAACTATATTAAATGAAAAAAATATTATCATGAAAAGACAATAAAAAAAATTAAACATAGAAAGATTAATTGGGGTCCAATTTTACTGCAAAAAAAAACAGTAAGAAAAAAAGAGACAACAAAAAACCAATTTTTGAACGCTTACAAAAAAGAAGAACAAAGGTATTACATTTTTAAACAGTTTGGACTTTGTTCATGAGAAAAAACAATTCAAGCTATTGTGAAAAAGTTTTGTAATCCTTAGCAGAAAAAAATAATAAGAAAACATACAAAGCAACAAAGATTGCTTGATAAATCTCAGTGTAAAAAATAAAAATATAAAACTTACGTTGTTAAACGTTGCAATTCATGATCAAGTCGATGAAAAAAATATGGACATTTCTTTGGAGATTCTGAGCAATCTGTACATGTTGGATCATTTATTGATGTCATTGATGAAAGTTCTACAAAAAAATAACAGTTAAAAAAGCTGATAAAAAGTTAATATATACCTTTGTTAAGTTGAGCTCTGGACACCGGTGAAGGAGGTGGAGATCTTGGGGGTGAACATGGCACGGAATAAATTGTGCCACAGCTTTTTCTTTGATGATGATAATTATGTAGACAACCAGAATGTAAACGAATTCCACGCATCTTTTTTCTAAAATAAGAGACAAAATTAGAAAGCCACTAAAAATGGAACACGTATAAATTATTGACACGGAAATGAATAGTTTCTTTGTCCTTGATGTTTTCTAAATAAAAAAGCAAGCATAAAAATGGCATCATTACTTAGAAATACGACTACCATTTATGACTTTTACATAAAAACCACGCACTTTTTATGCTCGTAAAAAAATAATGATTAAATTACAGATGTAAGTAATTTTAAAAAGGCAAATAAAAAAACAGAAAAGTTTGCAAAAAACAAATTATTACTTTGTTATCAATTTCAAATTTGATAATAGAAGAAAAAGAATAAAGAAAGTAATATATGATGATATTTAACAATAACAGAAGAAAGCATTTAAATCAAACACGTAAAAAGCACAAAAAAGAATCACCAAAAAAATATTTAAAACTCAAAAAAAAAGAGAGGGATGCAAAAAGGAAAAAAATGTGGTGACTCAATGTGAGAAAGTTTGCAAAAGTATTGCATCAAAAAAAGCATACAAAGAAAAAATAGAGGGAACGGCGAAGAGGGATTTCGAAATAGCCAAAAATGAAAGCTGCTTTCTAAAAAGCAAGCAAGCAACATTAAAAATAAAGTCCGCAACGACCAAAAATGTCATCATTGAGTAAAATAATGCAGCCGCAGAAAACAAGAAGAGCTTTCCCTCAGCTTTTTGCCCGCTTTGCTGCTTGCTTGGGCATTTTTGAAGTAGTAGTCAAGGCGGTTGGTTACGGCAAGCAGTAAGCAGGAAAACAAGAAAGAAAGAAGAAGAAAAAAAAGGGGGGAGTTTGTCTCGGCAAAATAAATGAAGTAGCCGTTAGACGGCAAAAAAAAGAATAGATTGAAAGAAATGAAATGGAAAAAAAACATGGAAGAACTTTTCAAAGAAAGCAAAAAAACATCTTTAAAATAAGCCCCTTGAGAAAAAAAATAATGGTTTTTAGAGTTTTATAACATTTTATTCAATTTTTATGCTGCATCTTTTTATATATTAAAGAAGTATATAAATGAAGCTGACTGATAGAAAATGGAAAAATTATTTAAAAAAAAGAGAGAAACTGAAAAATTTTTGGTGAAGTACTGTCAAAGGGGGGATCGAACCCACGACAAACTGATTTGCGCTCTGCTGATACCACTGAGCTATTGCACCACACCTTTTTTGATTTAGAATTTGAACACCTTTCAAATGAAAGGCTAATAGCTAAGTTTTAGATTCTTTGGAGCTTTAAAGCGACCGCTAAAATTTTATTTTCAAGGATCGTTGCAAAAAATTTGAACAAAAAAAGCAACCAAAAATGTTAGAAATCATTTTTAAACTTTTGCTTTTTTTAAACCCAAAAAATTAAATTTTCTTCCATTTTATTTTTACAACCGCTTTTCCTTTTTTTTACCCCAAAAAACCACAAACAAAAAAACACATGAAAATTTTTCCATAGAAACTTCTTTTTTTAAAAAAGTTTTAAACATTTTTTATCTTCACACACAGAAACCACAATCTTTTTTCAAGCATAATACAATCTTTTAAAAGTCTAAATCATTTTTTACACCCACAAAAAAGGTTTTTTTGCCATTTCAACAATGGCTTTTTTTACATAATGTTTTGCTTTTCATTCATAGAAATTACCATCTTTTTTTGCTGTTTCTCACGCAACATTTCATTTTTTGTATTTTCTCATTAGTGGCAATAATAGGCACCATATGTATAAAAAAGTACAAAAAGAAAGAAAATAATAATAATCCCACAAATAACTACTTTTAAAAATCCATTTTTAACAAAGATTTAAATGTCAAAAAAGAAAGACATTATTGAAGGGGGTGTGTTCGATGAGAAACCACCTGCAATAAAAAAGAAACCTTTTTCTTCAAATATTAAAATTTATTATTTAATAAAGGGATCTAACAAGGGATATAAAAAAGAACTAACAACTGCTAAGAAAATGATAACAAAATATTAAGGTGAAAAGTAAAATATTTATAAAAAGCGTCAGAAAAGTTTATTATATTAATTTTTATTAAATTTTAAGGTTGGAAAGTACAGTATGCTTTAAGCATTAAATTGTTGTACATTCGTCATTTTTCATAAAAATGAAAAGAAAAGTGAAAAAAAATTATTAGAAAATAGAGATAATTGAGAAATTTGAAGCGTAAAAAGTAGGAAGTTTTCATAGAAGCATAATAGCATTTAATTAATGTAAAATGACTCTGAAAGACTACAAAAAGATGAATAAAGTTGATCAAAATTGTAGCAAAAAAGGTTTAAACTGAAGTATCCCATTTCATGGCTTCAAATATCCCCGCTTCTAACTACATTACAAAATTGGTTTATCAATATCAGTTTTGATTACAGTACTTTTAAGATAAACCCCCTCTAAAAAAAAGTTTAACAAAAACTTGTTTTATCTCGAAAAAAAACATTCATATTTCAAGACACACACGTAAAAAAGCAAACAAATTTGCAAACAAAAAACAGCGCACAAATAAAAAATAAAACAGGAAATATCAAAGTTTGAAGATAAACATTTTCATTTTTTTTGCCACCTAATAATAGAAAAGTTTTTTTTGTTGCACAACTTTAGGTTGACAGCTTTGACAAAAACAAAAATAATCCTCCTTTTTTTTCCTTTGATTTTCATTTTTTCCTTCACATGTTTTACATCAAGAAAAATCATCACTACCAGGCAGCACTGCAAATAAAATAGCAGCAGAGGCAATTCCCTCCCTCATTTCTTTTTTCGGACAACAACAAAAATATTTCGAAATAACGTTTTCTAGTTTTTATGCAAAAATTTAAAAGAAATTTGAATATTTTCGATAAAATTCCGGTTATTTTTTGGTAGAAAAATCGATTCAAAAAATGTGCTCCCAAAAAAAGAAGTACTAAAATTGAATGAAATAAGTGTAAAACAACAAAAAAATAAATTAAAAAGCATTTTTAATGAAAAACAAAGAAGACGAGTAGCAGCAGTAAAAAGAGAGGGAAGAGAAAAAAATAGCAACAAACATCCTTCCCTTTTTTTACTGCTGTTATTTTTGCGATAAAAAAATATTTGTGTCGCCCCCTTTTTAAATACTTTTTTTTTCCAAAAAAGATACATATTGAGACAGCTGACAAAATGACGAGGATGGACGACAATGACAACCCAAAAACACTGCCAAAAACGTAATTTAAAACTCCCAATGTTTTTTTTGAATAAAGCTGTGTCTTGCAAAGATATTTCCTGTCCCAAAATCCCAGCTGTTTTTGACATTGAAAAAATTTTGTGTTTTGGTCCAACTTTTAAAATTTTTGTCGTCTCACTTAATTTTGTCGACGAAGGTGTTCCATTTCTTTCTTCTTCTTTGCTTCTCTTTTTTTCATCTTCCTCCCTCTCTTTTATATCGGCGACTGCTTCTCAATCGCTCGCCTGCTACTTTGATGACGTCAAACAAAAAATTACAGAAGAAAAAAGTCAACGGAAATTTGAAAAACAAAAAATTTATTATTTATTTTGGAGAAAAACAAGAAAATTCATTAACAATGTTTGTCATTTTTTGGGTACACATATGTGAATATCAAAATATAAAATCCCGCTAAGTGAAAGAAGTACAAGGAATTATTACAAAGAAAATGATGGCAATATTTTTTTGGCATAAAAAAAAGAATTGTAGGAGATAAAATCGGCAATAACAATAATTACAGTATTAATGATATGGCGGTGGATTTTCATCTGCAATACTTATTGAAGATCTAAAATTTTTAAGAATAGGATTTAATATATCTCATATTTTGTTATTATTACCTTCCACCATTAACTGCTTCAGCATAACTTGGTGGCGCCTGTGAAAGTGTTCTTTCAATTGTTCGATTATTTAGCGATGAATCAATGGGAGTGGAAGCAGAAAGGGGTGGCATTATTGTCCATACTCGTTGTTGCTGTGAATTTCGACGTTCATCATTATGCCTTCCACCACCACCACCCCCACGATTATTTGTTCCTGGGACACGTTGTTCACGATGTCGATGATGAAGTTGTGATCGCGTGGATCTTGCTGCTCGAGATGATGGTCGTGGACAAAAGCATCGAATTAAAAATGTTACAACTCCCAATAATACTCCAACAATTCCTATCACCAAAAATATTATTCCTACTGTTTGATCCTAAAAAAATTTTTTTAACACTTTGGGATGGGAAAAGTACAGTAACCCAAAATAAATAAATTATGCAAATTTTGGATTACTGTCAAAAAATTCCTTATTAGACAGTAACACAATTTAATGATTTTTACTGTTGTAAATTACTTTTAAGTTACTTTTATTAATTTTTTAACAGTAATTTTAAATTTAAAAATAAAGTCAACAAATTATCAAAAATCAAATTATCAAATTTTTTTTTCACAAAAACAACTTACGTCAGAATGTGATGGAGCAAGAAAAATAACGCCTAAGATAAAAAATATAACACCTAATGCAAAAATAAAAACAGTTCCAACAAAAAACCAGCTGACACCTTCAAAGGATTTCCTCAGCGAAGCCCACCGACGTCGAACCTCTGTTCGTTGTAAAATATTTCGAAGGGTATTTGATGCTGCAGACATTAGTATGATATTACTGTATTACGGTAGTTGTTGTAAAAAAATTAATAGTTATTAACAAAATTATTTGAAAAATATTATCACTTCCATTGAAAGATGGTGATGCTAGAAGAAATAAAAACAGTCTGATGTTTTTTTTAAAGAACACAAAAAATTGATAGGAAGCTAAAAAAATAACCGCGTAAAAAAAGAAATTGAAGTAAACAAAAGTAAAGTATAAAGTATTAAAAGAAAGTATTTTTGTATGTATTATATTATTTTTTGCGGGGGTGATGAATCAAGCAGCAGCAAGTAGGTAAGCAACAAGCCCATAGGAAAAGATGAACACTGACTTGCTTTCACTTTTCTCTCTTATGCGCAATCATCCATCAAATCAATAAACAAAGGAGGGGTTTTGGCAGAAGAAAATAATTTTGGGAGAGTTTAAAAAAAATGAGGAGCATTATTTTTGAATAATAAAATTTTTTCTTTCAATCCAAAAAAGTTGACGCCTCAAGGCCAATCCAGGAAATTGAAATAAGGGGAGGAAAAGCTTCAATAAAACATCTGCTCAAAAAAATTCTTTTTCAGCTTTCAACAAAACTAGATTTTCAAAAGCTTTTTTTAGGGCATCTCTCAAAAACTATACAATAATTCTAATTTTAGCTTTTTTTAAAAAAGAAGTAAAAGTGCTTCAACACAACAACTGTGTTGCTGCTCCTTTATTCAAATGATATAATACAGAGAGAGAGAGAGAGAGATGGTTCTTCTTTCTTTTCTCTCTCTCCAGTCCTTATCAAAAATGGACATAAGAAAAAAAAAAAACAATATTCGTACAAAAAAATATCTTGAACACCCTTTTTCTTCTTCTTCCGCTATCGTAAAAAAGAAAAGCAAAAAACGTCTTGCAAAAAAAAGTAAAATCCATCAAAGGATAGCTTGCTATTTCACCCACTTTCTTCTCCTTCTTACGTTCTAACAATGACCTAAATCAACGCTTAAATATTCTGTTTACATAAATCACAGAACTCTAACACACTTGAACGCTTCCGCTCTTTTTTTCATCTTATAAAGCAAATCGACAAATTAATTTCAATGTAATGGAGAGAGTGATTCAGATTCTTAAATAACAGTGTTCTTAAAACCTTTTGTTTTGCTTCTACATAAGCATGTGCTTTTTAAAAATTTCTATAAAAAAAACGTTTTTTCAAACGATCAACAATTATCATATTTTATAAACAACAACGAATAAAAAAAGTCCAACACTTAAAAAACGAGGTTGTGTGGATGTTGATTTTTACCAAGGGTGAAGCGGGATCCAAGATAGCCAAACAAGAATTTCTTTTCTTTGTGAGCACGGATAGCTTGAAGAATTGCAGTATCAACATTCTTTTGATCTTTCTTGCGGTCATCAGTTACTTCATAAGATGATTTTGAAGAAGCAAAAATGTTTGTTTCAGACTTCTTTGTCTTTTCTTCAGCACGTTTAAAGTAATCATCATTGATGTGATCGGGAAGATTAATCTTTGAGACATCAATTTTGGTTGAAGTTGCAATAACAAAAGCTTGAGCAATACGACGTAATGGAGTGTTATTAAGCTTCAATGGTCCTGAAAGAGTAA
This sequence comes from Panagrolaimus sp. ES5, assembly GCA_901766855.1. NCBI lineage: Eukaryota > Metazoa > Nematoda > Chromadorea > Rhabditida > Panagrolaimidae > Panagrolaimus > Panagrolaimus sp. ES5. The sequence continues at coordinate 17,240 of CABFKO010000957.1, forward strand.
ATAAATTATTAAATAGTTCACAATAATGATCATCCTTCTTTTTGTTAAAACTTAAAACTCATAAACGAAAAGAATGTCAATAACAAAAGAAAAAACCCTTAATCAATAACAAAAAGATAGAGCTAACGTACCAGTAACAAGAAGAAGACCAGATTTTGGAAGTTGTTTAAGGAAGACAACACGCTTTCCACGATGACGACCAGCAAGAACAATAAGAACTGTACCAGGAGTAATAGTTTTGCGAAGAGGTTGAATTTTTGCCTTTCTCTTAACAACTTTGCTGGCTTTTACAGGCCGTACAAAGAGTGTCTAAAATTGAATAAAATTATAAAAATATATAAATAAAATAGCATTTAACAACATACTCTATGAGTGCCTCTTTTAATTCCACTTCCTTTAGCTTTGCTACCTTCTTTACCCGGCATTGTGGTATTTAGCAGTAACCTGAAAAAGATAAACTAAATTTGGATTAGAGAAAAGTATATATATAAAAAAGTGAAAAATCAACGAAAAAACACGATGTTTCGGTTAAAATAAGCCTAAACCTATTATTAGTACGTATAATAGCTGAAATTACAATGAAGAAAAACGAATCTGCAAAGGTTTTTTAAAAGGAAAAAGGCTAAAAAACACAAGAAAAGTTGGAAAAAAACGAACAAGAATTTTTTGTTGCTGCTCGTTGGAGGTAACGCAAAGACAGTATGCATTTTTCTTGCTTTCGTGTCGAAACACTCTTTGCTGCTTTTGTGCGTTTTTTCTTCAAACTTTTTTTTTGGTATAAGAAAAATATAAAAACTGCTACAATGTTAACGTGATATGCTTTAAATTTTAAAGTGATCACAATCAAACGGTCTTTCAATTCTAAAAAATGCTTTTTTAATGTAATATTTATCTCACAAAACACAATAATGGCTGCTAAAACATGTAAAAATCAATTTTAAAAACAGTAATTTTTTCTATTGTCGAAATACTATTTAAAAAGTTCTCTTTGACATATTTTTAAGTAATATTTTGCTTTATATTTACCTGCTTAACAATAAATAGCTAATTTAATAGAGAAATCAAAAAAAAATTACAACAAAAAAGCAATTTGAACTTAATTAAAATATTTTTGCCCGACTTGATTTTAACGTAGTGATTCCGACTACGTTGATATCGGAGTTGCAATATCACTGTAGGATCACACTTATAAATGCATTTATAAACCATCAAGTTTAAGTATGAGAAAAATATTAAGATCGTTTATCGCCAAAAGGAAAATGTTCATAAAAAATATTTTTTTAATTTTTATTTAAAGAGAACATTACCTTCTGCCCTCCGAAGAATCTAAACGGGGCAGATATATAAAATATAATAGAAACAAAGTACAAAAGAAGGTGTAAAATAATAAAGTCCTCCAAATAAACAATGATTGTTCGTTTGTCACTCACTTTGAAATGGTAAAAGTGTTGCGAATGCTAAATGCATTTTTTTATTAGCAACTTTTTTGTTTATGGATATTTTTTTCATCATAGTTTTTTTATCGACCTTTACAAGGTTTGCCAGCAAAATATGCATCACAAAGTTATACATATACAGTGAAGTAAAGTTAAAATATCTTTTAAATTAAACGTTATAATGAAAGTTCTATTTTATTTAAATGTAAAGTTAAAATATCTTTTTATCACTTAAAATTAAACGTTTGTTCATTTAATACGCTATTGTTAAAATGAAAGTTCTATTTTTCGTGGTTTCTAAATATTTTATCATTTGCATTTTAACAATATTTTTAGATGGCAACAAAAAATTTGTTAAAAGAGGATAAATCTTTGAGTGATTCTTCTTCTCATCAATACTATAATATTAATTTAAATCAATATCATAAATGTTCAAGTTTTAATCCAGTTTTGTCTAAAAGCACTTTTACTGATAATCCACGAAAAGTTTACGGTAAAAGTATAAAACTGCAGTCTTTTT
>CABFKO010000968.1:0-12385 GCA_901766855.1 Panagrolaimus sp. ES5
TATTGGAATACAACATTTTGCAAAGATATGATGATTCTTAATTATTTAATGTGCGTTCTTCAATAATTTAATTGAAAAAATATTGGTAAACAAAATGCAAAAATAAAAAAATGACTACTGTCGAACATATTTTTATTTCATACATAATAAATTGTTTTGTATAATTCTTATCACGTAATATAATATATATTGGTCATCGTATTTTTCAAGGTTTTGTCAAGGCTGTTTTCAGTGGAAATATTCCACATAAAAATTTCTGATTCACCCAATTTTTTCTTTTTTTTGATTATTACATCATGCTTATGCGAACTGCAAAAACATAGACACAAAAAACTGCCGAAAAATCATAACATTTGTTATGTCTGTCTTTCGATGTTATCGCTTTTTCGAAATGCAGTCGTCCTTTTAAGATTAAAATCTCACTAATTTTTATCTAGATAGACAAAAAATGTAAAATTTGGATAATTGAAGCTTTATTTTTGAGTATTTCATCATTTTTTCTTCTTGCACGTCTTTTTTATTTTTAATAAAATATTTAACAATAATCCAAAGTTTAATCTTTCTTTTAATAGATTTAATAATTTATTGCTAGAAACTTTGATTAAAGATCTAATTTATCATGTTTTATAAAGAGCTGTTTTATTTAATTATACAGTAAAATATGTCAGAACCGATAAAAACAGAAACACCATCTATTGGCAGCTTTTTAACATATATGATAGTAAGGAGAGGATGTTGCATCGTTGGATGGCCTTTTAAAAGATTTAATAATTTATTTTTTTTGTCTATCTAGATAAAAATTAGTGAGAAGTAAATATTGATAAATCGATTACGCGTGTTTTTGTCATATTATTTAAATTTTGTTTTAAATTTAGCATTACTTCTAACAATGCTTACTGAACAGGATTACATCGGTAATCGTGCTCAACAAAATATTAAAAATGAGGAAAGAATTGTAAACAGTATTTACGTGCAGAATCTAAATCATGTTAAACCAAGAATCAATGAACATTCTCAAAGCACATCTTCAAAGAGTAGCAAAAATAATATATATGAAGATAATTCATATTTTGAAAAATCAAAAAAGTTTGAAAAATCATTCAAAAATTCCGATCCATATTCTTTTGTTGAAAAGTCATTTCCATCACTTTGGGATAAAGCTGATTATGAATCTGAAAAGAAAATGGATAAAATTGAAAAAGGAATGAAGAATTCTACCCTTTCCCTTCATATTGCAGCTTATGAAAATTCAGTTGAAGCTGATACATCTGAATTAAATGATAGTGGATTAAATGGCATGAAAAAACAATGTGGTTTGCTTTCACAACAAAACTTAACTTCAATCATTCAAGTAATATTAATAACTATAATTTTACCATAAATATGAATTTCAAAAGTTCAAAATTTTTACAGAATCCATTTGAATTTCCACGACAACAAGAAAATAAAGGTGGAACAACAGATCCAGAAGTTATGCAATTTAAAGCATCACAAGCTTTAACAAATCCAAATCGAGCTTCACCGTCAAATAATAATAATCGATCAAAAAGAAAAGAAGTTTCAACGTATTCAAAAGTTGGTGGAAGATCACAAAGAAATTTGGTTGTAAATAAAGATGCTCAAGCAAAGGTAAACATTTTGTAAATGCTTTGTAAAAAAAAGTTAAAACAATTTTTAAAGGTTAAAAAATGGTTGCAAACTGTTATTGATCGACTTTTAAATCATTGGACAAAAGCAGATTGTCAAAGATTATTTGAAGAAAGTGAAGTGAGTGAATTGTGTTATCGAGCAAGGGAAACATTTTGGCAGCAACCAACGATGATTGATGTTCCAGCACCAGTAAAAATTGTTGGAGATCTTCATGGACAATTTGAGGTATGGTTTATTTTGGTTTAAGGGATTACTGTACTTTAAAATACGTTTAAATCAATTTGCTCATATTTTTAAGAGAGCTCTCTCAAAGTAACAGACGATGTCGTGTGCTAATTTTATATAGAAAATGCTTAATTTTCGAGATTTTTGTAATTGTGAACCACAGAAAACATTATTAAAAGCATTATTTATTTTTTTGTAATTATTTAAATTTAAAAACTTAAAACTCCGCAAATAAATTATTTTTTTATGAAGTAGCACACGATATCGTGTGCCATTTGTTTTACGCTCCTGAAAGCGTAAACACCCTAATTTAAATAATTTTTTTTCACTCTTAAAAATTTGCAGGATCTTGTTGCATTGCTAGATATGAATGGATATCCACCTGAATCAAAATATGTTTTTCTTGGAGATTATGTTGATCGTGGGCCATTTTCAATTGAAACTGTAATGCTTTTATTTGCATACAAAATTTTGTATCCTGATGAAGTGACATTGCTTCGAGGGAATCATGAATCTCGACCTGTAAATATGCAATATGGCTTTTATCTTGAATGTAAACGACGATATAATACAGGGCTATATGAACATTTTCAATTTGCATTTTATTGTATGCCATTTTGTGCTCGAGTCGAAAAACGTATTTTATGTATGCATGGTGGAATTAGTGAAGATTTAACGGATTTTAAACAAGTTTATTTTATCGTTTTTGGGGGTACTGTAGTTTTGAGAACAAATTTGTTATTATTTTTAGCTTGATAAAATTGAAAGACCATGTGATATTCCTGATCTTGGAGTATTAGCTGATTTAACATGGGCAGATCCTGATCCCCTTATCTCTGGATATGAAGAATCTCCACGTGGTGCAGCAAGAATTTTTGGTCCAGATGCATTGAAGAAATTTTGTCGAATGTTGGGATTAGAACTTATTGTTCGAGCACATCAAGTATGTCTCTATATATATCGGATATATAAAATCCCATCTTTTAAACATTTGCATATTTTTTAGGTTGTTGAAGAAGGATATGAATTTTTTGCAGATCGACATTTGGTAACAATTTTTTCAGCACCAAATTATTGTGGACAATTTAATAATGCTGCATGTGTTTTGAATGTTGGTGCTGATCTTGTCTGCTCATTTAATATTTATCGCCCAGAACCTGGCACAAATAAAGGTGATGCAAAAAATTCTCGATCTTTAAATCCAAAGAAAAGTGGCCCAAGAGTTTATGATAAAGATGGAAAAATGATTTTTGGTTTACCACCACATGTTGTTACTGCACAAAATACATGAATAATAATAATCAAAATGAAGCAAAGAAAAGCAGAAATTTAACACAGCGGATGATGGGCAAAATCTTTTTTAGAATTAGATAAAAGTGGATTTTTTTAGTTTTTCTTATGGAAAATTGGTTATTTTTTGTCAAAAATATTTTATCGAAGAAGAAAAAGCATCGTTTTAATTTTGTTAGCCAAAAACTAGAAATTAATTCAAACATGGACAAAAAACTTTAACGTATTTTTTCGGGAATCTAAAAATTGAAAATTTTGCATAAAACAGATAACAAAAACTATGATTTCAACTTTTTCAAAAACATTGAAAAATTTTGTTTCGGTATTAACTGCCAAAGAAATATTTTGCCCATCATCTTCATGTTAGATATATCATCTTTTATTTATTTATTTACAGTTTTATTACATTTTATTAAATTTGGTTATTTGAAATATATGGTAATCGTCGGCTATGAATAAACGCACTTTTCCAATTTACTGTTTTTGTGTATTTCCATTTTGGAGTTCCATTTATAACTTTCATCGGAGTCACAGGTCGATAGCATTCTTTCTCTGGTTTATATTCCATTTTACATAGCATTAATCGATTAAGGATATCTGATATCCGATTTTTATTTGAAAATGTAAATTCTTGATTTAAAGAATTACAAGTTTTAAAGGTTTGAGCATCTTCGTAGACTTCGTTGTATTCTTTCGGAGTAAGAATGTTTGAAGTTGCTAAAAAAGTTTTTTTTAAGTATTTAACAAAATTAATTATTGCGTATTGTCTTGAAAGGAAAACAAAAAGTTGTACCTTTTCGCCTCAAGATTCCACGAAACAACTTTTTTGTACCCCAAAAATATTTTTGCCTTTTACAAGTACTTCTGAACTTTGAATGTTCTTTTTTGTTTTTTTATGTCCACTACAAAAAAATATAAAAAAATATGTGTAATTATTTTGTTTCGAACCCAATACTTTTTTTTGTCCACCCTCTCTCTCTATTTTTTTTCTCCTTATAATTGGATACAAAAAAAGGTTGTTTGAATTCTTTGAAAAACTTTTAAAATAATTTGTTTTTCTCTTTTTTTCAAAAAGGAAGTTATTTGTTTTTTTTGTAGGAAGCAACATTTGACTTTTAGCATGCAATTTCAAATAATAACAAAGGAAGCAAAATTTGGGATACGGTAAGTTCAAAAATTTAAACAAAAGCAGTTTTGTACTTTATTTTTGGATGTTTGGAAAAAATTTAATCTTTAATGTAAAAAACATTTTATGTGAGACAAGGTTAAAATAATAATAATGAAAATGACATCTTAGCAGATTTTTAACTTTTTAACATTTTATGATTTGTTTTGAAGCACCAAAATGACTGCTTTCATTTACAACTCTTTTTTTTCAGGGTCTTCGATCTTTGTTATTTTTATCACGTAAAGAGAAAAAAAACACATTTTAATTTCCATTTTTAACATCATAGATATTTTCCTTCTCATGACAAAAATATCAGTTTTATCAGTGGCGCCCTATTTTCTGTTTTTAATTTAGCAGCTTTAAATACATTCTTCCAAGATTATCGTGGAATTTTTCAATGTTTAAAAAAGCAAAAAAACATACCAACAAAGTTTTTCAAAAACATTGGATCCATTAGTGGAAAACGTATAAACATTTTTAGCTCATCACTTTGATGATTTGAATGGCAACGTCCCCATTTTGAAAACTAAAAATTAAAATTTTAGGATATTGTAACAGTAAATTAAAACATACAGCTTCAAAAAGTTTTTCTTCAGAAATATTTATTCGATTTTGTTTTAGAATAAATTCCATTAAGAAAGAACTAATTTTGGGAAACCGTGGTAAAGCAAAAATTTGTTTAGGTTTTTCATTAATTAAATCCATGCATTTTTTTAATGCTGTTCCACCATATGGTAGACATCCATCTGCTATATACAAAACTGTTGAAAGTTCAACTTTTGATGCAAGATATTCATCACAAATTTGTTGTAAATCAACCACGGCATATGTGGCAGCTAAAACAAGGTTTATTATAATTGATAAATTAAAATGTAAAGTATATATTTACCAAGTTTAAAAAGTTCAAAGGCATTATCCATTGTTAAATGAAGTTTATCCCGATGAAGATATTCAAGAAAAGTTGTAAAGTCTCTTGAATTTGTGTCTGTGACTGGGATGGTGATATTTGGATTTGCACCCCAGCCATATTCAAACATTAACTCAAATACTGATGACCTTTTGGTAAGGATCAATTTTTCGCCGCGAATTCTCTAAAATTGCTGATATTACTCAATAAAATTAATTTTTTTTCATCTTTGTTGAAAATTTGAATTTTTTAGAGACTGTTTTTCATATTTAATTTTTAATTTTTATGAAAGATTTAATTTAAAATTGTTGTTTATTTGTCTCAAACGAAATTCAAAATAAATCAAAATTCCAACAAACCTCATTATCCACAACAAAAACAACTTCAACTTTTTTCCTTCTATTGCAAGGCCTTGTAACCCCGGCTTTACCATTATAAACTTTTGTAAGAGATTTTGGAACTTCATATTCACCTTCCATAATTGTATTCAGCTCTTGCCACTGTTGAATTCCCATAACTTTTTTTTTCTTCTTTCAACAAATAAAAACTTTTCAAAGCAACAAAAAATCAAAGTATAATAATATATTTTTTGTTGAACTAATATACCCTTGACTCCCAATCAAAGCTTTTTTTATGTCTTGAAAGCAGAAGGAAGAAGAAAAACATTGATAAGAAAATCATCACGGCTTTAAACTGATGGTGGCAGAATCAAAAAAAACATTTATTACTGCTTTTTTTTCTTTCTTCTTTTTTTTGTGTCAAATGAGATAATTGTTGTCTTGACGCTTTTTTTATTTTTCAATTTTGACATGTGGAAAAGAAAAGACAATAAAAAGTGTTTTTTTTGCTTTCGGTTACAATCAAAAAATATGTTTCATGTTTTTAACTTTAAAAATAGCAGAGATAAAAAAAATGAAAAAATCTCGGGCTGAGCCGGGGATCGATCCCGGGACCTCTCGCACCCTAAGCGAGAATCATACCACTAGACCACTCAGCCTGATGATTCGGGATGAAATTTATGGATGTATTTTATTTATTTAAAACAGCGATTTAAAAGGATATCGGAAAAGATAAAAAATAAACCAATGCAAAAAAAGTGATCCATCAAATCAGAATTCATGTATGTGTGTCAAAGACAATTTTTCTCCAAACGCACTAATCAAAAAAAGAAAAGAATTTAATTCTTTTTTTGAAATACGATGATTTAAAAAAAAACAGAACCATTTAATTGCAAAATTATAATAGTCGTCTTTAAAAGTCCCCTTTAAATGTACCATTTTATTGCAATGAAAGTACTTTCACTCTTGCAAAAAAAGCGCGCAAAAAGAAAGCCAAAAAATTGCCATGGAAACAAAACTTTCAGCAAAGCAAAGCAACGCAAAAAAACTTATGTATTATAAAGCATCTCTATTTTTTGTTGTTATAAAAATGTGTAAACTTTTATTATATAAAATATTATTGTGAATAAATATTAAATATGCCAGATTCTGGAAATTTGCCACGTCGCCGACGGCATCATCGACCTCGGTCAAAAAGTCAAAATCATGCAATTGTGGTACCAAAACCAGCTTCACAAAATTATCTTCAACAACTAGAAACTAAGCTGGATAAAGCTAAAATGGCAAGAGTAAGCTTTTATCTGTTAGCGGATATATGAAATCCAAAAATACATTTTAGGATAATTATATGGATTATCTAAAACAAAAATATCCGTCATGGAATTCAGCATATCATTCTGTAAATTACTTTTTTCCATTTTGCACCAAATTATGCAAATTTTTCAGAATCCTCCACCATATTCTTCAACTAATCACTCCCATGTTTTACTACCAGGACAAGTTCCAAATTATCTTGGAAATTTGCCGCCAGCTTTTGAAATGCCACAACCACAACGTCGATCCCTGATATCTGAACTTCAAACAAGTCAATATTTTTGGAATCCACCTGAGACGCAAAAACAAAATGAAAGTTATCGAAGGATTGAAATGTTGAATGTGCATGATGCAATACCTTCAAGTTCAATATATTTGGAATCAGATATGCCAAATGTATTAAATAAATTACAACAAATCCAAACAAATTTGAAAGATTTAAAAGAACATCGATTAAGTATGCCAACAGTTGAATATTTTAGGTAAGATCTACAGTATACTTTTTTGTTTCAACAGAATTTTAAAAGTATCTTTTAGAAAAGTGGCACCCGATTTAAAGGCGGATTTATCAAATCTTTCAACATCGTATTATGGTAGAAAAGATAAAGCCGATATTCCATCGTTGGCAGAAATAAAAGCTCGAATATTAAATTTGGATTTATATGTTGAAAAACGATCAAGAGAAATTCTGGATGAAGCTTGGAATCGAAAGAAAAGAAAAGATGAAACAGAAAAGTTTGAAGCAAAATTGTTTGAAAATAATCCAATGCCAGAATGGTTGAAAGAAAGCAAAAGTGCCATCGAAGAAATGGAAGAAGATAAAAAACGAGAGGAAGCTGTTATTAATCTTCCAGTTGCAGTACCAATCCAACAAGTTGTTGTTGAGGATAAGAAAGGGGATATACGAGAGCCGAAGGTTGTAATAGCTCCAAGAAGAACAATTGTATTTGGTGCTAATCCAGTTGTTGCTCAACCAACAATGGCACCAATAAAATCGCAATCACCTCCACCACCATTTGCATCAACAGCTGCAGCAACAGTGCCAACAAAACAAGTTCAACCACCCCCACCACGACCTCTATCATCTTCATCGTCTTCTCCTTCACCTCCACCAAAAGCTGCAGCTGATGATTCAAAATCTTCTTACAATAAAATGCTCGAACTTTTACGACCAAAAACTTATAATGTTTCAACACCTTCAAGTTCGTCTGAAGATGAAATTGCTGCTCTGGCAACGAAAGCGAAACCAACCCCAACACGTCCCACCACAACAACAGCTCCAAAACCTGTAACGTCACCACCTCCAGCTGCAGCACCAACACAATCATCCATCTTCTCCTCCAAACCTGCCCCAACACCAGCTGCGCCAGCTCCGATTTCAAGTCTTTCAAAAACTTTTAATTTATCCCAAAATCCAGGAAAAGATGATTCTGATGATGACTTTTTTAATTAATTTATATCCGTTTTTGTATTTTCAATTTTCAAAAATCAAAGTTTAAAAAGTTTTTAATTGTTTTTTTTTTCAAAATTAATAAAAGAGTTATTTTTGTAGTTCCAAATTTTTTTTGCTTAAATACACTGAAATAAAAACTACAACAAAGCCAAAATACATTTTTTAAACAATAAGAAGAATTCTTAATTTTAATTTTATATTGCACAACAGTAATAATGGTTATTATTATTATTACTACCGTATTTTTTGTTGTTGGATGTTAAAAAAAAGTAGTCAGTTGAGTTTTTTCATGTTTTTTTGTAGTTTTTGAGAATTATGAGTGAAGGAGTCAAGAGGGTGGAAGTAAGTAATACTTGGAAATAATTTTGAGAATGAATAAATTTTTTTCAATTTTTAACAAAAAGTCTGTGAAAATTATGAGAACATCAAAAAATGTGTTATAAATAAGCGTTTTTTAACTTTAACTTTTGTTTTTAAAAAACCGAAAAAAAACTTTTTGTTTTAATTTTTGTATTTTGACTTTGTTCAAAAAAGCTTTTAAAAATTCAAAAGTTCAAGTTTATTGAATTCGTTTTAGATGTAAAATTTGTTTTTGTATAACGGCAAATTCTATTTGTTTGTATCTTAAGTACTGTAATTTTTTAATTCTTAAACATTAAAATCTATTAAATTAACTAAAAGTTTTGAGCTATAATGTTTTGTTTTATTAGTTGAAATTGACATTTTTCTGAAAAAAGAAATCTAGTATAAGTTTGAGTAATAATTTATTAAATTTCTAGAAATATTAAACTTTTCATTTTTGTTTTTAAAATAATTCCATTACATTTAAATAAATTTTTTTTACTCATGTCACATGGCTAATGTAATAAATGGTTTTTAGTGTTTTGTTTCTTTTTCTAAATACTTCCTTAAAGTCGTTCATATAATTTTGACAATATAATAAATGATTACTCCCTCAAGTTATAATTACTACCGTATTTTTTGTTTAAAAAACTTTAACAAATACATAAATTTTAAAACCCCCTTTTGAATTAAAAAAGCTGTGTTTTGTTTTTAAGCAACATTAAAAGAATGAACTTTTACGCTTTTATGGGTTAACCTTTTGATATTTTTATTATGTTAAACTACTTTTTGGTATACTGTAGAAAATCTATTTTCACATTGTCTGGTTTTATTTTAGTGTGAGACAAATTCGTATTTTAATGACGTTGATACGCTGGAATATCTAATAATAAAAACTGTGCAAAAAAAGTGACCAAATTCTATTCTTTTTTTAATATAAAAAAAGTTGTAAAAGTGTAACTTACTTAAAATAAGAAACAAATACAGGTGTATATTTATAAGTGCAACTCCCATGTGGTCACTTTTTTTTCTTCATTTGACGACATCATTGAAATACATTGCTTTGAATTGCTTTGAGCTTGTTTTAAGGGCTTTTTTTTATTATTTTTTATGGTTTTGTTTTTTTTTTGTGTCAAAGGTGTTTTATAACCATGAGAAATTGTGTGTCAGGAAAAAAGGCGAAAAGGGAAAAACATGACGTCCATGAAATAATGTAATAATAATTTATGATATTATTATTAAAATACAAATAAAAACAAGGAAATAAAGGTGTTTTATGATTATTAGAAATATGATTCGGTATAATACATGTATGTATGTCTGTACTCAAAAAAATCATGTGTTTTATTTTGGATTGCTCATTTCCGGGGAAATAATAATAAAAAGTGGGAAGTTTGCCGTAGAGTTTTTTTCCTACTTCTGGGATTTGATATGATTCTGACTTCAAAAAAACCAAAAAAGTTTATATGTTGATGAAATTAAAGTTTATTGAACCTTGGAAACAAAATTATCACGTTTCTTACAACTAAAAAACCAAACCCCTGTGAAATGACATTGAGCAATCTTATTTTATACATGTTGAGTTACGGTAGCAATATATTTTTTATAAACAACCTTAAAATAAATTATTTAAAAGCTTGTTTTTGCTTTTAATTTTTAAACTTTTGTTTATAAACAAAAAATAAACACAAAAATATGCCAAAAAACAATTTTTGTGTTTTTACAAAACAAATTAGGTCAATTTTAGTAGCTTATAAAAACACACATCATAAAAAGATTTGCAAAAATACAAGTTTGCAATTTCTAAGTATTCTTTCTAGAATTACTGTAATTCATCTTAGCTTTGTTAAACCGTTTCGTCTTTTGATGCTTTTTAATAAAAAAAGTGTTACTTGTTTTAGATACTTTAAAGCATTTTTTTCTAATTTCTAGTTAATTATTCTTGAAATGAGTGGTCCCATTTCCTTTGTCTACCTTTTTTAATTTATTTCTATTAATTAACTGAAAAACACATGTAGTAAAATTTTAATCATTCAAAAAATTTCTTAGAAATTCATCATTTTTAAAAAAATTTTTCCTACCTTTCTCCCCACATATAAACTTAAAAATCTATTTTGATCTCCACTCTTTTTTAAAAATAATTACTATACAAAAAAATACTTATATATTTCAATTTCCGCATTCATTGCACCATAAACTGATTTTTTATCTATCTTTTTTTAACAACTTCCTCCCTTTCCTTCCGCTACAGTAGCCCTTTCATTTTATTCATTCATTTTTTTTAAATATTATTAAAATACATATTTTACAGACTTTTAAATTTTCAAGTTCAACAATTGAAATACAATTATAATCAAATTTTTTTTACTTCCATCATTAAAATCTTAATTAATATTATTACTTTTTTTGTCAAATGTATAAAATTTTTTAACATATTTTTACTTTTAATTTTTGTTGAAGCACTAAACTTCTTCGTATTGCATCATTACCCCGCATAATAATTAAATTCTTTTTAAGATACTTGAAATTTTGATATAATTTGTTAAATTTGACTAGACAAAAGTTTTGCTATTATTTTTTGGCATCCCTCTTTTTTTCATGTTTTACAGTTTCTGCTGCTTAAATTTTTTTCTTCTTATTTTCTTGAAAAAGAACATGTGAAAATTTACTTCAAAGAAGGAAAAATAAGAGGACATTTGCACTTTTTTTACTATGCTTTTTTAGCCGCCTTTTTTTGTTACGGTTAATTCATTTCATTTTACTACTTTTACTATTACATTTTTTTGTGGCATAAGAAAAAAGCATAAGAAAAAAGAAGGAGGGCAACAAAAATTAACAGCAAAAAGCATTAAATTAAAAGAGACAGAGAAAAAAAAAGAAAAAAAGAAGTAATTACTCATTTATAAAATAATTTAAAATATGAAAAAAAAAGTTTTTTGACCAGCCATGTGTGTATCAGTTGTTCTATGGTCTGAAAGGGAAAGAAAGAAAAGAAGAAATTACAGGTGCCATTAAAATCAAAAATGTGGGAGGGAAAAGAAGAAAAAAAAATGAAGACTTCAAAAAATGGGTGGGGTAAAAAAAATGTTTCATTTGGTTGTGAAACTTAAGTATTTAAATAGCTTTGAATTTTAATGTTTATCGTTTATATGTGGTGGTCAAATTAAAAGCACTCTTATAAAAAAAATTAAAAGTACCGTAACATTCTTTTATTGTAAAAGTACAACAACTTTAATGTGAATTACTGTACAATAATCTGATGTAACCTTTAAAGTTTAATTTGTGCGTTTTTTCGACACTAAATATTCAAAGCCCTAAAAACAGACTTTAACAAATTTAAGCAATTTTAATTTTATTTTTGAATAAAGATTTATTTTTACCATTTTATTTTCAACATTAACCTTTAAGTGTAATTTAATATCCAAAATGTTACAAAACATTTGAAATATTTTTTTAAGAGCAGAAATTTCAGTTATTTTATTTTTAGCTGTGTTTTTTGCTCTTATTTTTGTTATTAATTCTTTTTGTTATAAATTTTAAACCGTATTGAGTGGCAAAAAGTTGAAAATGATAGAATTATTCAAATTAATTTTTTTTAATTTTTGATATTTTTTGTGTATAAGGTTAAATTTAAATCCATATTTTCTACAACAATTTTAAAAATTTTTCTGTGTTGTCTCCAACAAACTATATTTTAT
>CABFKO010000979.1:0-19130 GCA_901766855.1 Panagrolaimus sp. ES5
TTCTGCCCAGGATTAAAATCGGATGGAGCAAGAGGTAATCTGCCCTCATGTAAATCGGGATGCGAATAAGCTCCTGTATGCCAGAGCTGGGCAAAGATCTTTCCTCCTTTGTCGTGAACAGAACCAGTGACCAATTTCCAGCCTTCAATCTGGTTTTCGGTATAGATTCCGGGAACATTGATAAATCCGATACCCTCCTCACTGATAAAAGTGCCTTCGGTAATAATCAGTCCGGCTGTTGCACGCTGCGCGTAATATATCGCAGTCAGTTCTGTTGCAACATTACCCTCGTTGGCAGACCGGGCTCTGGTCATCGGAGCCATTACCATCCTGTTATTTAATCGTTTACCATTAAGCTCGTAGCTTTCAAACAACTTGTTGCTCATATTTCAATTCTTTGGTTTAATATTTAAAATATACTTTTTAGTCTATTTTGTTTCAAAAAAGAATTACAGCAGATACTGCTCTAATTCTTTTTTAAGGTCCTTAATAAGTTCTAGCATCAATTTTCTCGATCCTATCGTCCTGCTCATAACAATTCCACCTTCAATCGCTGAAAACATTTTAAAGGCAAAAACTTCTGCATTTAGGTTTTCTGAAAATTCACCGTTAATTTTTCCTTCTTTCAGTACATTTGAAAGAGCGATCTGACCAGCATTCAGTACTGCTGCAACCTTCTTTTTTATCGAAGGAAAATTATCATCAGCTTCAACAGCGGTGTTAAAGATGGGACAGCCTCCTGCTATATACGTATCAATCGGATTCTTATAAAAATCAAGATATAAAAAGATTTTCTCTTTCGCTGTTTTACCTTTTGATACAACGGATGCCACTCTTTCGGTCATTTTTTTTAGGGAATAGTCTACAACCTGTTCCGAAAGATCCTCTTTTCCATTGAAATGCCCATAAAGACAGCCCTTGGTTAACTTGGTCGCTTCCAAAACATCGTCAATGCTCACACCCGATATCCCTTTCTCATTGTAGAGCGGGCTGGCGGTTTCAAGAATAAATTGTTTTGTTTTTTCTGCTTTTGTCAACATCTGTTTTATTATTTACGCTACAAATATACCAAAAAGTATATTTTAAAAACAAATAAAATATACTAAAAAGTTATACCAAAAAGTATATTTTAAAAACAAATAAAATATACTAAAAAGTCTGTTTTTGTCTTGTCCAAAAGCAAAAACGCACAGTAAGAACATTGACATAAATGCTGTTATTTTTTTCTCTTATCGTATTTTTTATGACCTATCTCCATATATACCAGCTTTTGGAGGAAGTGATGCCTGTGGAGTGTTCGTTTTTACCTAGCAATTGTTCGGTATCGAACAGGGTTATTAACTCAAAGTTTTTATTTCCAAGAGAATAGCATTTTGGCAAGTACCTTGTTAACCACTAATTATGAATAAAACAGTATTTAACTAAAGACCTCCAATGAAAACATTATTTAACCTTCTTCTGTTCATATTTTTGACAGGCAGTGCATTTGCACAAACAAACTCGACGACATGGAATAAGTTCCTATCAGACTTTAAGAAATTAGAACGGGATTATAATACCTATTATCCGGCAAAGGATTATCAAAAAGCCACAAAAGTATTAAATGCCATATCGGCCAAAATGGACAGCTTACAGCTATCTGAAAAAGAAAAGCAGGAATATCAAACAACAATCAGCGAAATTAATGCGAATATAAACTACAACCTTGCTTGTTTACAATCATTACTCAATCAAAAAAAACAAGCTGTTTCAAGTTTTGAAAAGGCAGTTTTGTGGGGATATACAGACTATCGTAATGCTTTAAATGATCATGATTTAGATAATATTCGTAAGGAAAGTAAATTTTTAAAAGCATTAGTCCAACTGAAGCAGTACGATAAATTAACCCTATTGCAGCAATCTGGAGAATACATTTCAGCAAATAGTGACTCTTTGCCGGTATTTACCTACGAGGTAACAAGCAGTCCTAATTTATTAGCGGTAAAAAGTTTTTTCAACTTGGACTCGATAGCCGGTAATGGCGACGAAATTTCGAAAATCCGTAATATCATGTTTTTTGTAGCAAATAACATTAAATATGACGGCAGCAATTGGGCACTATGTGAGTTTGACGCGATCGATTTTTACAACTATCACAAGGCAACAGGAAAAGGTCTCAACTGTCGGCACAAAGCGATGACGTTAAATGAAATGTATCTCGCTATGGGATTTAAGTCGCGCTATGTTACATGCATGCCAAAAGACGACAAAGATACTGACTGCCATGTGATCAATAGCGTATATGCTGAAACTCTAAAAAAATGGTTGTGGATGGATCCTTCCCATGGTACATTTGTGATGGACGACAACAACAATTTACTGAGCATTGAAGAAGTTAGGGAGCGTTTAAAAAATAATCAATCGCTCAAGCTAAACGCAGAGTCCAAAGTAAATAAACTTTGGTACCTGGATTATTATATGGCAAAGAATTTATACTGGATTCAATGCACGAATAAAAGCCAGTTTAACACAGAAAGTAGATATAGGCCCGTAGCCCCTGATCTGCAGTACATTTCTTTAGTTCCAAGTGGGTTTAACAAAAGCAATAACAAATATTTAAAAAACAACGTGATTACGTTTGATCCTGCCTACTTCTGGAGATCCCCGCAATAAATAACACACAATCAAATAGAGTTGGCAGGCATGACCTGCCGCTTTTATTCAGACTGTCAAAGGTGGAGTTGCGGACGTCCAGCTACGTCTCCCAGCATCGTAAATCTAGCCACTTATCGTGCTGTCAGGCTCGGAATTATTTTGCTGGACAGGCTCCCGGGGAGTTTAAAAAACAGTATACTAAAAAAATGAAGCCTAGATATTCGTAAAAGTTTTATAAACAAGAATGGTATGAGTGAGATGAAAGGCTAAAAATAAGGCAGATGCAATGATAAAAATCCATCTCTTGAATGGCAAGTTAAAACTAAAAGTATCTCCTATCAGAGAAATTCCTAAAAGCCATACCAAAGGTGTGTAAGCGGGAGCAGAAAAACCAAGGAGGCTATTGCTCCAAATGCTTTTAGAAAATAAAATTAATAAAACCCACGAAAGCATGTACAGCAATAATCCTGTAAGATAAATACTGAAGCCGACTTTTTGCTTTTTTGTACGCAGCTGCAGAGGCATCAAAAATGAAATTACAACTATAAACAGCCTAAAAATATTCTCACCGTACGTTACCACTTCCGGAATATTAGCAGAAAATATTTCGGCCTGATAATTGGCAGGCAACTTATTGCTTAATAAAATATTCCAAATAATGATCGGCAACATCAATATGAAGCAGTTCAAATAATAGCTCTTATAACTCATACTATAGATTTTTTGGTTGGTTTAATATTCCCCCGCTCTGTTTTTAATTTTGATAGCAAATCAAACCTCTCTGAGATAATATCAACTTTATACTCATTTAAAAGGAGTTACACTGATTTCAATCATCAGATTTTCAAAATAAAAATAGAATCCAAATGAATCCCTGATTTTCTTTGGTGCGCTTTCAAATTTCAAACCGCTGTCGTTTATTAATTTTTGATATACCTCGTGAACAGCTTTCTCATCTTTTTGATAAAATCCAATATGGAAATTCGCTGGATACTTAGGTCTATTTTCCTCATTGTTCAATTGCTGCCCCCAAAGGACTAAAGCAAAATTATTGCTACTTTCAAGCACTGCCATTTTGCTGTTTCTGTTTATAATTAAATTAAAACCCAAATTTTGCGTAAATAGGTCTACGGCTTTATCTACCTCTTTTACGACCAGGTTGATGTGATTTAGATGCATTTTTTCTTCTTTTATTTAATACAAAATTATGCATCAGGAATCAGGTTCAATTGGATAAATCGGTCGTTTTCATTTTTGCTTAAAATAGTTGGCGTTACTCCGGCATATTTTTTTACTTCACGGATAAAGTGAGATTGGTCGCCATAGTTCAGTTCTGGATAGAAGTTTCCTTCTTTCAGTTGTTGCAATGAATTTGAAAAACGTACAATGTTAACATATGATTTTAGCGTAAGCCCAAGCCAATTCTGGAAATAGCGGTTAATCTGCCTGCTACTCCAACATATTTTACCTGCCAGTTCATTTACTGTAATTTCTCCCTTAGATTTAGTGATAAGCTCAAACAACTTCTGTTTCATTCCATCCATTTGTTTTTTATACTTTGAAGAAATAGTATAACAGGCCTTTTGATAAAAACACTCGAAGTCAATGAGGTCATCTTTTGAAAATTCCCAATAATCACCTGGCAACGTTTTTTTTGTATTTTTTAAATCCGAAAAAGAGTGATTAAAAATATATTCCGCAGCAGTTGGATAAAAGCTAATCGCGAACATCCGAGATTTCGGAAATGGTGGCTTTATAACAGGTTCTGTACAGACTCCACAAATAAAAATCTCAAAAGCTCCTTTTTCATCTGTCAGAAGGAATAAGTCTATTTTGCCGTCTGGAACGATAATGCCTTCTTTATTCTCATCAGAATGATTTATTACCATCCAGATACTCTCTACGATGTGTTCAAGTGATTGCCACGGCTTAAGTGACATATATTCTAATTGATTATTTTGAAAATTCATCGTTAAGCAGCTCTGAAATTGTTATTTACAAATGTATCATTTTAAATAATTCTCTGTTCATTCTACTTAGCATAAGGGCTTGTATGTGATTATTCTGGTTGAATAATCACAAAGTGTACAAACTCAAATTCATTTTTTATATCCTCACGAATCCGGCGTATCGCCTCGGTGATCTCCTCTGTGTCAAGATGATCTTCAAAGTCAATAATAAGCATCAATACAACATACTCTGGCGATTGATAAGTGGATAGTATGTTTTTAGTTTTTACAACAGCCGAATCCTTTTCCGCAAGTTGGGCGATTTTCAATCTTGTTTCTGAAGCAATTCCCTCTCCCATTAATAAGCTTCTGCTTTCTCTAGCCAATATAAAGGATACAAAAACCAACAACAAGCCCACGATTACTGAAGCTAGGCCATCTAATTCAGGAATCTGCAAGTAATGACTTAGTCCCATTAGTATCATAACGATAATTAACCCTGCCACAGCTGCACCATCTTCAAAGACCACAAGGAAACTGGAAGGATCTTTACTCTTAATAATTGCATCCCACCAACCCATGCCATTGCGGGTTTTATTGAATTCTTTTAAAGCAATAAAAAAAGAAGTTCCTTCAAAAATTAAGGAGAGTATAAGTACAATATAATTCCAAAAAGGATCGCTCATTAATTCGGGTTTAATGATATGAGCTACACCCTGGTAAATAGATAGTGCACCACCAAGCCCAAAAATCAGAATGGAAACAACAAAAGACCAAAAGTATAGTTCTTTACCATAACCAAAAGGATGAGACTGGTCGGGTGGCCTCTTACTTCTTTTTAAACCATAAAGTATGAGCAATTGATTTGCCGTATCTACCGTTGAGTGAATACCCTCTGAAATCATGGAGGAACTATTTGTAAATGCTCCCGCAATGAATTTAGTTAATGCAATTAATAAATTCGCCGCGAGTGCACTATATATTGATTTTTTATTACTGGTTTTTAATTCCGGATTATCCATGCAGATTTTGATGCGTTTATTTCGTATATTTTTCAATTACTTTTTTAAGATCAATACCTTTGCTAAGGACAGGCTTAAAAATATCACCTTCACTATTCATCCTTTCTAACGTAATTCTGTTCCACTTGGTTTCCCACCAAAGGGTTCCGGGGTTTTCTCTTCCGTACGCTTTTGCCGATATTTAGCTAATCCCATAGCCGTATCTTTAGGTGATCTATTTCTAGCTGTTTTTCCCTTTTTGGATCTGTTATCGGCCATGATCGGTATTTTAAAAATTAATATATTGGTAAATAATAAAATGCATATTACCCTACCAGTTAATTCGATTTTGATATAGCACAAAACTCAATACGAAATGGTTTTCTCTCATTTAGCAAATTGCTTTTTATGGCCTGATAAATATTAATCTGAACAATATTGGTGTGCGAAAGGTTTAGCTAACAGGATTGTACCAAACCTTAGAAGAGAATATCGCTTTTGCTTTTATATGGTAACAGTTAAATATCTTTTATTGAACTAAAGTGGTTTGGGCTGGGTTATCTATGCAATAACACTTAAAATTTTTATTATGGCAACTACGAAATCTGTACCGGCAAAAAATGCCACAAAAAAACCTTCAGGTAATACCGGAAAAATGAAAGACAGTGAATTCCACGAGTTTTTTGTCGATGAACTAAAAGACATTTATTGGGCCGAGAAACACTTAGTGAAAGCTTTACCCAAAATGCAGAAAGCTGCAACTAGCGAAAAACTCGCTGCTGCTTTTGAAAAGCATACCAAGGAAACTCAGAAACATATAGAAACTCTTGAACAAGTATTTGAGCAATTGGGAGAAAAAGCTGTTGCTAAAAAATGTGACGCTATGCAGGGTCTACTTGATGAAGCCGATTCGATCATTTCGGACACAGAAAAGGATACTTTTACCAGAGATGCAGGCCTCATCCTTGCTGCACAGAAAGTAGAACATTACGAGATCGCTACTTACGGTACTCTTCGCACATTTGCAGAAACGATGGGACACGACGATGTAGCTACACTGCTCCAAAAAACCTTAGACAATGAGAAGGATACCGACGAAGCATTAACAGGGATAGCAGGCGGTTTCGTAAACGACAAGGCTGCACAAGAATAGTTGAAATACAGCAAAAACCTTGGCCAACAGCTAAAGGCATTTTACGAAAACAATGCGAGGTATATCGTTGTTATTTTAATTCTCAACTATATTAAGTAAAATTCATGTGTGAAGGTCGGACTTGATAATCCGACCTTCATTAATTTTTAGCAAAAGCCGAAAATTAGATTTCCAAAAATGAACCGCCTTTAAGACTCGTCTTTCGTGTTCTTCACAAGACTTATTCCTGATGAGAAGAAAATAAGCGCCAAAATGCCGACTACTGCCAAATTCGTATAGGCATTACTTTTCATGATCAATTCATGGCCGGTATAGATTAGTCCTACAATACCCAATACTGTGAGAATAGTTCCAAATATTCTTTTTACGTTCATGATGAATATATTATTTTTTTGAATCCTTTTTGCCTGAAAATTTTTCTATTTCATCCTCAAGCTCCTGCTTTTAATTACTGATATAACACGTCTCAAAAACAAATAGATTGCTTTTGCGAAATAAATTATTGGATCGCCAAAAAAACAAAAATGGTATACGACTGTTAAAATTATCGCAGATCAAAATTCCAAAATTTATGATCTGAGATAAGATCACTATAACTTTAACTTTCAATTTGTAAGATTATGAATGGTATTATTTTTCATGGTACTGAGATTCATTATGGCGGCATAGCCGAGTTCTTATTCAGCCCGGAAATTGGTTATAATGCGATGCCAGCAATTATCGAATTCCTCGGCGGCGAAAAAGCCTACGCCGAAATTATCCACGCTCTTCCTTCAGAGATCACGATTACGGTGGGTGAACATTCAACCGATAAGGAAGAGAAAGTGCCCCAGGAAACCTGGCTACTTCGCTATGATAAAAAAGAGGACAATTGGAAAATAGTTGAAAAGCTGCAACCAGGATGAACCTTCGTCGGAGTGCAATCATGTTCAGTTGATGACCATAGGATTTCCGCAAAGGAACTATTGTTTTGAAAATATACGAAAGAAAGGCTGACCTTAAAAAGTCAGCCTTTCGCAAAAATCAAACTAAACTGAAACGTTAGCGCTTGTTTTATTTATTGGGATTGTCAATTTAACCGGTATACCTTTAGCTGTTTTTGAAGCTTTTTTCTTACCATATGGATTCGAGTTTTTATTGTACCTTCTGGCATATCAAAATAGGATGCAATTTCATGGTATTTATAACCATCTAAAAACAAACGGAAAATTTCATAGTTTTCTGCCGTTAAGCTGTTCATCGCACGTTCGATATCTTCGGCCATAAACTTATTGATCCCTTTGTTTAGTTCTGTTGTATTTGTACTTTCCAAGACCACATATTGATCTTGAATCTCGGTGCTACGCTTTGCTTTTCTATACTTATTGATGTAAGTATGTTTCATAATTACATATAACCAGCTCATTAGCTTCGGATGCTGAACAAAATTGTCTATGGACTTCAATGCGCGTATCCAAGTTTCTTGGATCAGGTCTTCCTTTTCATCCGGATCAGCTGTAAATTTAGCAGCAAAATGATGAAGTAAACTTCTTTTTTCGTTGATGAGTACATTTAAATTGTGGTTGTTCATAACTTATCCTCTTTCTTTATTCAACTGATTGTTTAAAATGATTTTACAAGAAAAGGATAACAAGAAGAGTGCTAATTTTGAGGACCAATTTGCACGTAAAATAAATAGCATTGTTAGCGGTAAAAATACGCTGTCCTTATTTACAAAGCCTATTAAGCAAATTTTAATGGATTTTTGCGCTTAATTTTAAATACA
This sequence comes from Panagrolaimus sp. ES5, assembly GCA_901766855.1. Lineage (NCBI taxonomy): Eukaryota > Metazoa > Nematoda > Chromadorea > Rhabditida > Panagrolaimidae > Panagrolaimus > Panagrolaimus sp. ES5. The sequence continues at coordinate 8,503 of CABFKO010000979.1, forward strand.
GATAAAAAAATAAGCAAATAATAAAAAAAGACAATAGGGTATTTATATATGGGAAATGTTATAAATACGTTTATTCTAAAGTGTTATTTGCAAACAAGTTTGGTAGTCGGTCGCTAAAAACTGTACACCTTATTAATAACTTACAAATAACGATTGATAACGGACAACTAACGTTTAAATTTTATCCATTCAAACCATAATCCATCGAAGGCTGTTCTACTCCAAAAACATATATATTATGGGAAATTTATTATATATCATTGCTGTTATTTTAGTCATTATTTGGGCGTTTAGTTTCTTTGGAGGTTATGCTACAGGGAATATAATCCACGTTTTATTAGTTATCGCCATTATTGTCGTTCTGTTACGTGTCATCCGAGGGGCTGCTTAACGCGATATAAAAATCTGGTGCATGGTATATAAAATTTTTTATATACCATGCACCTAGATAGAAATATAGACCTGACTAGATAGAAATATAGACCTGACTAGATAGAAATATAGACCTGACCTGACCAAGGCTTTAGCGATGCGACAGTGATTTGAGCATAATCAGTATCTGACAAAACCGCGGCATCCATTTCATTCGTATTAAATATCATTTTCCATTGCAGATCTTCAGGCAGCGTTACCTGTTGTACAGTGGCAGAAAAATTCATCAGTACAACTAAAGAACTATTGTTTTTTCTCATCGATAAGATAAGTACTTTTTGATCTGGGAGACATTTAGCCGTCATTTCATCGCGCTGTATATTTTTCAGCACAGGATTGGTTTTACGGAATGCTATCAGGGATCTATAATAAGATAAATGTTTCTGATGGACTTCGCTATCCTGTTCGTCCCAATTCAAAACGGTATTCCTAAATGTCGTCTCGTCCTGCGGATCGAGAAATTCTGAATCTTCAAAAAAATCTTCAAACTCTTTTTTCCGTCCCTCTCTCACCTGCTCTACAAGTTTGGGGTCACTATGACTGGTAAAATAGGGAAAAGCTCGTCTTGTACCCCATTCTTCTCCCATGAACAGTAAAGGAAGATACGGGGATATGAACACGGCAAAAGCCATAAGTCGCGTTATTTCTACAGGATAGAGTGAAGCCGCGCGATCGCCCATCATCCTATTGCCGACTTGATCATGATTCTGGCAGAAAACTATAAAATGATCCCCTTTGATACCGAGAGTGTCCGTTCCAAAGAATTTTTCCCGATGGGGAGAATAGTTGCCATCGAATACATATGCTTTTTCATAAGCTTTTGCGAGATCGGCCAATCCACTAAATTCCTCATAGTACCCCTTTTTGGGTTCGCCCACGCTTACTCTTAAAGAGTGGTGAAATTCATCGAGCCATTGTGCGTCCATCCCGAAACCATTTTTCGCCAATGGGTCTAAAAATCGTCTATCGTTGAGATCGCATTCAATAAATAGAAAATGGTTTTTTCCGGATTTAGCGATAATTTCATCTGTTTCCTTACGAATTTGCTGAAGGATATGAACAGCGTTAAAATCCTTGATTGCATGTACCGCATCCAAACGCAGCGCATCGATATGAAAGTCTTCAAACCACATGCGTACATTGTTCAGTACCAAATCCCGCTGTCCATGACAATAGCTATCGTCATAATTCAGCGCATTACCCCAGGGCGTATGGTATTTGTCGGTAAAATATGGGCCATAATTCGAGAAATAGTTTCCCTCTGGACCGAGATGATTATAGACAACATCCAAAATTACCGCAATATTGGCCTCATGACAGGAATTCACAAGCCTTTGGAATTCCGAAGCGCCACCATAGGAATGCTGCACTGCAAAAGGAAAAACACCATCGTAGCCCCAATTTCTTTCACCTGGAAACTGTGCAACAGGCATAATTTCAATAGCAGTGATCCCCAAATCTTTCAGATAGGGAATCTTTTTGATAACACCATCAAAATCATGGGATGAGGTAAATGTTCCTACATGAAGCTCGTAAATAATAAAATCAGACAATGCTGGAGCCCGATAGTCTTTATCGGTCCAAGAAAAAGTGAGATCAACGACTTTTGAGGGACCATGTACACCTTCTGGCTGGGAGAGCGAAATCGGATCCGGCAATTCGTTGCCATCGACACTGATCCAGTATAAATCTCCAGCTGCTAATAAATCAGTCTCTGCGTACCAATAACCATATTGCTGGGGCTTAAGCGCGATCTCCATATCTTTTTGATAAAATCGGCAAAGCACATTCTTTGCCATTGGTGCCCATACGCGAATCTGCCAAAGGTCACCATTGCGACGAATACCCAATTGTTCAATTCCTGTCTTGCTCATCAGTATCCCCCCGCTTTATTGTGATTGAAATAAAAGTATGGAACGTGAGGGCACTAAAATAGAATCTCCTGCTGAATAGTTTCCAAAGCTTTCTATCGTATCATTATTCGTATCTAAGATCTTGAACCAACCAGCCCCATAATTTTCACCGGGGAGCGTGTAGGTTACATCTTCCCAATACGCATTAAATATCAGGTAAAAATTAGCATCCACGATTTTCTTTCCATCGGTATCTACTGATCTAATTCCCGCACCGTTTAAAAATACAGCGAGTGAGCGCGCATAGTCTTCCTGCCAGTGATGATCATCCATCTCAGATGCATCTGGAAGAAACCATACGATATCTTCAACACCTGTACCGCGGATAGGCAATCCTTGAAACCATTTGCGACGACAGAATACCGGATGTTCTCGCCTAAAATGGATTAATTTTTTAGTGAAGTCCAATAAAGAGACGTCTACATTGGCCCAGTTGAGCCATGAAATCTCATTGTCCTGACAATAGGCGTTATTATTGCCCTGCTGTGTTCGCCCCTGTTCATCGCCAGCGACAAGCATAGGTACTCCCTGGGAAAGAAATAATGTGACGAGCATGTTTCTTTTTTGTTTTTCTCTCAGGTTATTTACCGTAGAATCATCTGTAGGTCCTTCTGCCCCACAGTTCCAGGAGCGGTTGTGGCTTTCTCCATCTTTATTATCCTCACCATTAGCTTCATTGTGCTTTTCATTGTACGATACCAGATCGTGGAGCGTAAATCCGTCATGTGCAGTAATGAAATTTATACTGGCGGAAGGTGTACGATTGTCACCCCGGTATAAATCGGACGATCCAGTCAGGCGATTAGCAAATTCAGCGATCATACTGTCCGCTCCGATCCAATAATCGCGGATACAGTCACGATACTTTCCATTCCATTCGGCCCAACCGGCGGGGAACTCGCCGACCTGATACCCTCCTTCTCCAATATCCCATGGTTCGGCAATTAGTTTAACCTGTGAGATCACGGGATCCTGGTGGATAACGTCAAAGAAAGAGCTCAATTTATCTACGTCATGGAGCTCCCGCGCTAATGCTGATGCCAGATCAAAACGGAATCCATCAACGTGCATTTCCTGCACCCAATAGCGTAAACTATCCATGATCAACCGTAGCACGTTAGGCTGGCGGGTATTCAATGTATTGCCTGTTCCAGTAAAATCCATATAATAACGTGGATCTTCAGCCAAACGATAATATGAAGCATTGTCAATTCCTCTAAAAGAGAGTGTTGGCCCCATTTCATTCCCTTCGCCTGTATGATTGTAAACGACATCAAGGATAACTTCTATCCCCGCACTATGAAGTGCTTTTACCATTTCTTTGAATTCCACGACCTGTTCTCCATGGGTACCCGAAGCAGAATAGCGTACATCAGGGGCAAAAAAACCAACACTGTTATATCCCCAATAGTTAGTTAGTCCTTTATCCTGTAGGTGACGGTCTGTAATAAAATGGTGTATAGGCAATAATTCTATTGCAGTGATCCCCAATTCCCTTAAGTAATTTATGGTGACAGGATGCGCCAAGGCAGCGTAGGTTCCTCTTATTTCTTCGGGAATCTCTGGATGCGTTGCTGTAAAACTTTTTACATGTGTTTCATAAATCACACTTTGGTGCATCGGTATACGCGGAGGATGGTCGTCCACCCAATCAAAATGACCGTCTATAACCACGGATTTCGGGACGAAAGGAGCGCTATCAGTTGTATCCAAACTTAAATCGTCCTCTCCTATATTGTACGCAAATAAAGCATCATTCCATTGTACGACACCCGAAATTGCTTTTGCATAGGGATCAATCAGCAATTTATGGGGGTTGAAACGATGTCCCTGGGCCGGATCGTAAGGACCGTGCACGCGATAACCATATAGTTGTCCTGGTTTAATTCCCGAAACATAAATATGCCAAACTTGATGCGTCTTCTCCGTTATTTTAAATTTCTCGATTTCTTGTTGGTTCGAACTATCATAGAGATAAAGTTCGACAGCTTCGGCATTTTCGGAGAAAAGGGCAAAGTTAACCCCTTCTCCATCGTAAGTTGCGCCTAAAGGATAAGGGCTTCCAGTATTGATTTTTGTTTCCATCTTTATATTTAACGGTTGTATAATTTTGTATAGTCATTTAATCTCGCCTGAAGTTTTGGAGAAAAAGCTCTTTTCTGCATTCGCCACAACCAATTTCCGGTCGTACTGGCAGGTCGGTTCATACGACATGATCCATCAAGATTGAGGATATCTTGCATCGCAACAATGACTGTATCTGCGACAGAGGCATAAAGTGATCGTATGAGGACCTCATTTACATTTCCACTTTCAACAATTTGTCCAAAATACCTATTGATATTTATTTTACTCGATGATTTAAGATCTTCACGATACCAAGAAAGTGTCGTATTATTATCGTGTGTTCCAGGATAGGCAACAGAATTTCTACAATAATGATGTGGAATATGGGGTGAATGTGCCATATCTTTATCAAAAGCGAACTGTAAAACCGCCATGCCCGGAAAGTTGTATTGATCGCGCAGATCATATACCTTCGCATCGATGTCTCCAAGATCTTCAGCGATAAAAGGCATGTCATCTAAATGAACTTTTACTTGATCAAAAAAATCCGAACCAGGGCCTGTTGACCAACGTCCATTCTTGGCGGAAGTTTCTTCAAAGGGAACTTCCCAATAGGAAGAAAATGCTCTAAAATGATCAAGCCGTAGCCTATCAAACAGCGCGCAATTGTGTGACAGGCGCTCAATCCACCATCTGTAGCCATCTTCTTTGAGCGATCCCCAATGATAAGTCGGCATCCCCCATAATTGCCCCGCTGCATTAAAGTAATCAGGCGGAACCCCAGCAACATTTTTAATAGTACCATTTGCTCCTATGGAAAAATAGTGCGGATTGGCCCAAACATCGGCAGAATCATAGGCAACATAAAATGGAATATCACCGATAAATCTTACGCCATAATCGTATGCGTAGTTTCTTATGGCATCCCATTGTCTGAAAAATAGGTATTGAAACCATTTTTCCTTTCGCAATTCATCTGCGAATTCAATTGCGAAATCGTTAAGTGCAGTGCTGTCGCGATGTTTGTATTGTGTTGGCCAATCGTACCAAGGACGATTCCCATGTCTGTTTTTTAGAACTTTGAAAAGTGCATAATCCTTAAGCCACGAAGATTCACGGTCTACAAATTCGGAGAAATCAAGCGCATGTTGAATAGAAAGACGATTAAATGCTTTCTCCAAAAGTTTATATTTTGTGAAGACTATATCAGCAAAATCTATTGTTTTAGAACTATTTCTTTTTAAAGCCTTTAGTTCCCCTCTTTCCAATAAGCCAAATTCCAGCAATTCGTTTAAATCGATGAATAATGGATTACCTGCTCTACTACTTAGGGTGCTGTAAGGAGAATGGTTTTGCTCAACATCTGTCGGCCCTAAAGGAAGTACCTGCCACCAGCTTTGGCCGCTATAATGCAGCTGTTTAACAAAACGACGAGCTCCGGATCCCAAATCACCAATTCCATAGGATGATGGCAATGAGCTGATATGCATTAAAACACCCGCACTACGCTTAGGTAGGGTACTTTTGTATTTTAAAATAGCGATTGGAAGATCCCTAAAAATGGCATTCACTGAAATTTCTGTGCCTTCGCCCGCTATGTCAAACAGCATGTGATGCCAGGCCACAGAATGATTTACGGAAAGATGAACGCTCGTATCTGCCCAGTCAAATGAGCCAGGTACGAATTTGGAGATTTTACCAATAGCAGCGAGGTGTAGCGGAAGTACCACGATCATCCAATCATCTCCAGATCTACGCGCGAATGCCAAAATATGTTTACGGTAACGACCGCTTACTTTTAATGGAATATAACTGCTATCTGATGCAAGTGCAGCATCATGCTTTCTGAATTTTACCAATTCCTTAACTAACCATAGTTTAATTGTCCCATCGTATCTATTTTGCCATAATTGTCTAATTCGACTGTCGTTGGGCATATTTTCAATAGCCTTCAGCAGATTTTCACTTAATTGATAATCTATCGGTCGTCGATTGTCGGGATCAACAAAACTATGGTTCCAGAGTTCCGACCCCTGGTATATATCAGGTACACCGGGACAAGTAAATTTCAAGATTTGCTGTGTGAGCGAATTTAAAATCCCGAAATCAGCTACCGCTTCAATAAATTGATAAAAGCTCGTAAAAAATGGACGATCTTTATCAAGCAAAAAAGAGGCAAATTCCCGAACAGCGTCTTCATAGATTAAATTTGGATTTTCCCAGCTCGAGCGCTCTTTCCCTTCGCGTAGATACTTAACCAAGTAGTCCAAAAAACGTTTTTCAAAGGCGACATAAGCTTCTTCATCCTGTTTTTCCATTGGAAAAGAGGCTACCAGCGACTGATAAATAAAATATTCATCATTCGGATGTGGGAGGTCTTTTCGATATTCATTCCAAACCACATCTTGCCAAATCTGAACCTGTTTAACCCATTTCTGAGCCATAGCGGTGAGGACTAATAAGCGACTTCGCGAATCCTCACCACGTTTGGTATCGTGTGTAGAACTTGCATTGATGGACAGTGGCCAAAATTTTTGCCTTTCCCGCATTAACTTGTGGAATTTCCTTATACTTAGCCCCAAATTATCCGGATGATCGCCGACTTCATTGTGTCCTATAAAACGGTTGTATGTATACATTAACGTATCTTCCACACCCTTAGCCATTACTGGGCCGGCCAACTGCATACATCGGAGAAAAAAATCAACCACAGCAGTATGGCTCAGCGATTTTGAATCTACCTGTGCTTGCTCAAACAGTTCTCGAAATTGATTAACCAGCTTTTGATCGAGCTCGGGCTTTCGGGTCAACTTTTTAAAAAGAGAAGACAGCAGATCAAAATTGTTTGCCAACAGTGGAAAGCTTTCTTCATATAATCGATAAACAGGGAAAAATCCCAAAAAAGAGCTTAGAATATCTCTTAAAGGACCTAGCTTATTCGGACTTTTAACTGCTAAAAGAGATGCCAATGACCGGGCCAGGTTATTAAGCTCGCCCTGCATGTGTTCATTGAGAATTATGCTCTTTTTTCCATACTGTTGTTTTTTAATGGATAGATTTTCTCCAATAACTTTTCTATAATACTTATCTAATATTTTCTTTCCCGATTTACAGGAGCAAACATTATTGGAAACCGACAAAAAATCGTAGCCTGTTGTACCCTGTATAGGCCATTCGAGTGGAAGTTTCTCCCCCTGTTCAAGTATTTTTTCAGCAACTATATAAGTTTGTGGACCGATTAATTTCCTCAAATTAAATAAATAGTCAGTAGGCTTATAAAGTCCATCAATATGATCAATCCTTAATCCGTCAATCAGTTCTTCATCGACAAGCTTTTTTATCAGCTTATGGGACTGCTCAAATACATTTTCGTCTTGTACATTTAAACAAATCAATTCATTGACCGTAAAAAAACGTCTAAAATTTATACGTTGATTTGTAAACCACCAAGGACAAAGCTCATAACTCTGACTAGCCACCAGTTCGTGAATACTTTCCAGATTATTATTAAATTGGTCAAGGACATGCTTTAATTTCTCATTGGGAAGGTTCTTAAAAATATGGGTACGCAGCTGTCTCCATTCCTCGACATCTCCATTAGCTTGAGCTGTATTTATTTGAACCAGAAGTCCACTAAAATCCGATTGGCTCTCTTTTAAATAATCATTAAGGACGAAAAAATAGGATTCAGGCGAAAGTGGATATAGGTTTTCCTGATAAGAAAGCCGAAGACTATCATCTGAGAAAACGACAGCAATTTCTTGGTTTGAAATCGTTTCGCCTAAAATCTTAGACAAGATAGGCACCATTAACTTTCCTTTCTCGAATAAATTGGAACTATAGCAGGTATCAAAAAAATGGCTAAATTTTGATGTCTGTCCAAATTCGAGCAGATTCATTAGCCATTCATTCGAGGGATGAAACGCCATATGGTTAGGAACAATATCCTGTAACCATTTGATATGATATTCACTTAGCTCTTTTTTAATGGATCTCAGCTCGTCCAGCGTACCAAGCTCACTATTTATTTTATTCAAATTTGTGCCGTCATAACCATGCATACTCCCTGGTGTTGACTGAAAAATAGGTGCAGCATAGATTGTATCGATGCCCAGATCTCTTAAGTAAGGAATAATTCTCTTGAAATCCGAAAAGTTAAATTCTTTATGAAACTGAATTCTGTAAGTAGTGTTTGGCGTATTTATGGATACATTTCTATTCATCTGCATGGCTCGCTGAATTTCATTTTAGATCAGAACGCCGGCCAGCAATTTTAGTTCATTCGAATTTCAAAAAAGAAAGATGGAAAAAGGTCCAAGAATTCTGAAAATACTGCAGTAAAAAAATAATTTAAAATTAAAACGAATCTTTTTGAGCTACGTTCTACCTATACTTCTTCAATAATTGCAGTTTTAAACTAATATAAAATGAAAAAAATAGGAATTACGTTTTCTGCTTTTGATCTGCTCCATGCAGGTCACATTAAAATGCTCGAAGATGCCAGAGAACATTGCGACTTTCTGATCTGCGGCCTACAAACCGATCCAACACTTGATCGTCCAGAGAAAAACAAGCCAACACAATCTGTATTTGAACGCTATATGCAATTAAAGGCATGTAAACATGTAGATATGATTATTCCATATGCAACAGAACAGGATCTGGAAGATGTATTACGTTCGTTCAAAATACATGTGCGGATCTTAGGCGATGAATATATGGATAAAGCATTTACAGGAAGGCAATATTGCGAAGAAAAAGGAATAGAATTGTATTTCAATAGACGGGAAAACAGGTTTTCGAGTTCTTCTTTACGCCGAATAATTGCATCGAAAGAAAGAGCCAGTCCGGGTTCAGTCGTGAACATAAATGAGGGAGTTAACTACGCCTTAAAGCGTATAAATGCATAAACTAATAATGAATATATGAACGTAGGTATTATTTTCGGCGTATTCGACATGTTACATGTGGGCCATATTGTTGCACTACAGGAAGCTAAGAGCAAATGTGATTATTTGGTTGTAGGACTTAAAACCGATTCAAACATACAGAATGCTGAATCCCAAGATGCAGCACAAACAATGGTCGAACGGTTTATCAAATTGGAGGGTTGTCAATTTGTTGATGAAATTATTCCCTTTGAATCAGATAAAGACATCACGGATATGCTTCAGTCGCTGCCCATTCACAAGTATTTTATAGGTGAAGAATATAAATTGGTTGATTTTTCAGGAAAGGATTATTGTATCTCGGAAGGAATCGAAATATGCTATACCAAAAACAAAAATAGGTTTTCGAGCCAATCACTTCGTAAAACTGTAAGTGATAAAGAAGCCGAAAAGGGAGAAAATGCTTTTCAGCACAAATCTGACATGCTATCCCTAAATCAGCGTATACCTCAATTTTAAAGGTATCAATATATCGGTAGCGATAAGTAGAAAGCTTGTAAATAACAGTAATATCGTTAGGTATGGAAAAAATCAATATTGGTATTATTACGAATTTGAGAAAGCTATTGTTCGCCTACCGTATACTTTTTTCTGAGCATATACAAAGTCCGGCAAATATTGTCCTTGAAGCAACTTCTATTGATTCTATCAGCAGCAATTCTTACATCAATGAAAGGCCAGAATTGCTGCTGATAGATTATCGCCTCGTATTTAAAGACACAGCACTTTTCTTTTCGTTTGTAAATTATTTTTATCCCGACACGGTTATTTTACTTATTGTACATCAAACTTTTCTTTGTGAAGCAAAGCGATGTACAAATTATGTTCAATCGGTTTTATCCCCTAACCTGGACATTAATCAACTTTTTATGGTTATAAGAAATTCAATTTTACAGTCTAACATTGTTAAACAGTGAATTCCTTTTTTTTAAATTCGATCATAATTCACAAAGAGCTAGATAATCATTTTTTATAAAAAAATAGATGTGTAATTTAGATACTGAGTTATATATTAATACAATGGGGATTTTCTCGGGTTGTAAGCTATCATTTATATGTATTCTACTAATAGGCCTGTTATCGCAGGCTTTTGGTCAGTCATTTGTGGATATTCGAAAATCAAGTCCATGGAAACCAGGATATCAAACCGGGCTTGCTGTAAAATGCGGCTATACATACCCCCTATCATTCAGTGACGGTGATTTAAAATTAAAATCTGAGGCAAAAAGACCAAGATGAAAATCCATATTATTAGCGACCTACATAG
>CABFKO010000991.1:0-14375 GCA_901766855.1 Panagrolaimus sp. ES5
CAAAATACAACTTTATAGAATTAAAATAGAAAAGAACGATTTTAATTACTAATTTTTTCTATAAATTGACTTTTGTTGTTTAGGGGATTAATTTTTGTTAATTTGTAAATAAAATTTTTTTCATGTATTCGACTGGATTCGAACCTCGCCAACATTGGTTTCAAATTCAAACGCGCAACCAACTGCTCTATCCGTATTTGCCCTCCGAGAAAATTTGAAGTGTTTTTTTCTTATTTCCCAAAAATCCGTACGTGTAGCAGTTGAAAATTTTGCAACACGATAAACGTGTTTTAAGTTTTTTTATCAAGCTTTTTTATAACAGAACTAGCGTGAGAATTTGTGTACATTTAATTTTTTTTCATTAAAAAATGCACATTCAAATATAATACTTCCTCTGTAGAGATTTATTAATTAATTAGTGAAAAAAAAATATTTTAAAAACAATCGGAAATAATTTTATTGAGAGAAATTAAAATAGTGCATCACTGACCTTAGCTCACTTTTTCCGATTCTTGGGGTCATTAAAAATAAAAAAAATTAGTTTTTATATCGGTCAACCAGCAAATGTTTCACGTTATAAGTCATAATTCTTTGACAAAGATGATAGCAATCATAATTTTTAAGCGTTATTATTTTGATGTTACTATCGCAATTTGTCAAACCATTATGACAATACATATAAATTAGTTTTAAAAAACAAGCGGCCATTTTATAATATTCAAATTCAATTGAAAATTTTTAACACCAGTTGATCTAAATATATTGCTGAATGTGTTAGTGTTGAAACAAGTTGTTTAAAACAATCTTAATTATAGCAAAAAAGCTTCATATAATACAAATCATGATATTCTTTTTTATAATAATTAATTTCCAGAAAATAAAAAAATAAAAAGAATTGCCGCCATTAGTTAAATAGAGGTGGGAATTTGTGTACTTTTAACAATTTTTTTTCACTAAAAAACTTAAAGCTGAAAATTTATTTCACATTGGAAAGCCTTTAATTTGATGAAATAATTATTTTGTGCACAATAAATAAAATTTTTGTTGAGAAAAATTAAAATTGTGCATCAGTAACTTCCAGAATAATTCTTTTTAACTTTTTTTGTTAAGTATGTTTTCCACTTATAAGACTTTTGAAATAATAATAAACTGTTAACTTTTAGTTTTTTCAAAGTATCTTTATCATGTTGGCGGACTTAACTCTAATGACTGTTATTCTTTCTACAGTAAACAAGATTTTCTAGTATTCAAATTTAGACAACTTTTCAAATTTTAGGGATGTGTCGTTGGTTTACTTTTTTGTGTTTTATCATTACAAAAACTTTACAAAAATGGCTTTATGCGTAATAGCTTTGGGATAATTTGTGCTACAGACGTTGTCTATCAATTTTCCTATTTAACAGCATATTCCATTGGAACGATATTAGGATTACAGTAAGTTTTTAATTGTCATCAATGCTGATCGTTTTTTAATCACCGTATTGTCAAATGTTATTATTATATAGTAAAGCATTTAATAAAATATTTTTCTTATAATTAAAAATTTACAGATCTTATGATTCACTTTCTGCATACCTCGGTTATATCGGCTTATTTACTTCGTTGACATCACATTTTATTCAAATTTTAAAAGCTTTTAACAGATTATGTGCGATTTTGTTTTATTGGAAATATACAACAATTTTTTCTGCAAAAAATACAATTACTTTGCTTATTTTAATAATAATCTTTAATATTATTTTGATTGTACCATATTTTCAAAATGATTGCAATTTAGAATACTTAGCTGGATATTATTACTGGGCATCGAAAACCAATAAATGTTGGATAATGCTTTGGATACATAATTATGTTTTCTTTCTTTTCCTACCATTTGCATTAATTTTAAACATTACATCTGCAACTTTTCTATTTTGTAAAAGAAAAAATATCTCACGTAAGTTTTCTTTCTTTTTTTTGAAACACCAAGAATTGGGCGCAGCTGAACAGAACAAAATTCAAATTCGTACCACATTTTTTTAAATCTAAAAACCCTTCATATGGTAAAAAAACTTATGTATTATCCCGATTTTCAGAAAAACAAAAATCATCGACCATTGAGAAAAATTTTTTGATTCAGGTAAGCAAATTTTTTAAAGCTTACTGTTAATTTGCAATTTTTTTTTACATTTTTGTTAAAGAGAATTTGAAGTGAAAGAACGTGCTCTCTCATAAACTATCTAACACGTTTTTTAGGCTTGCATAACTTCTTTCGTTACAACCGTCCTCTTGATCCTTTTCTTTTTTACAGCAACTATTCATTTTTCAACAACATTCATTCGTTTTTTATTTACGTGTGGTGGAATATTGTTGTATACCATTTTAAATGAGTAAGTTTGCAAAATAAAGATTAAGTTATTATTAAAAAAATATATTTCAGAATGACAATTTTCGTTTCTCTGATTGATTTTAAAAAGGTTTTAAAAAAGAATTATATTCAATCTCAAAAACAGATAAAAGCCACAATCATTGAACTGAAAATTGTAACTCCTGTGTCGTAACAAAAATATGGAAAAATACGAAACAGTGAATTTACATTTGAAAACTATAATCAAATCATCATAGACTTCAAATTGACAATTGCATCTCTTTGTTTTTCTTAATTAAAAGTTCTGCATAAAACTAATAAAAATAAAAATATGTCATAGCTCGTTGACAAACGCGACAGTAATGCCAAAATTTCACTTTTGCATTTTTTCTGTCACTATCCTAGTTTGTCAAATTGTTGGGACAAAATCAAAGTAAAACAAAATTTAGACTTAATGCCATTTTCTTAAGCATCATATACTTAATCAAGTCTTGGATTACATTTTGAGAAAAAATGCATTTCTCTTTTTTAAATGGAAGGAGTTTATATCTTAGCGCTTACCTAATATGTATAGTTTAAAAAAAATTTATATCTCATTTTTTTAACAATAATAGAGTTATGTAATACTTATATAATGCTTCGTACTAACAAAAAAATCATCTTTCGTGCTTTTTTATGATAAAAAAATGCAAGAGCAATATCAAAAATAAAACGGATTTTAAAAATGAAACAGCAGTTATACGCATAATGTTTATACTTTTTTCTTGGTTGTTTTCTTTATTGACATAATTATTTATACTACACAAAATTTTAAAATGCAGCAAAATGCACCAAAAATGTTGATCAAAACAATCAAATCATTATTACAAAAAAAACAGCTAAATGACAAAGTTACTTAAACTAATCTAGCCACTGAAAATAAGTGGAAATTATTGCTTTATTAATACTGCAAAAACATGGGTGAATGGTAGCAAAAACGATCTAACATAATAAAAGAAGCGGCAACAAAATTTGATTACAAAATCTACGAATTTTTGTTCTTAGTGGTATGACGGAGGCGAGAGTAAATGAAAAACGCAAGACTTCACTTTCAGCGATACTATCGCATAATGTCATACTGTTATGACAAAAATTAAAATGGAATAAGATGTTTATTTTTTTGCATACACAACTTTTACAATATCCCGAAACATTATAAATAAACGACTTTTAGAAAACTGATATAACTATTATGTGTGTAATTGTTCTTTATCGGTTTGTGTTAGTAATTTCAAAAGGTTCAATTTTCGTTATTTTAATTTGGCTGTTGTGTTTTGTGGCATTTTTCTTAAAGTCAATTAATGAAATGAAAATAATTGCTCTAAAAATTCGTTTTTAAAATGATAATAACATAGAGAGCAAAAGGCATACTCATTTAAAGTGTAAAATATTAATGTACCACTGCAATTAAACAAAAAACTTGTAAATTCTGTATTATTGAGCAAAGTTCTGAGGTAATTAAAAAACAGAACAAAAAACGTCATATTTATAGAAGTCATGCATGTCTAAAATTCAAATGCTTAGAATTAATTACAAGAAAATTTAAAAAAGCTTACTTGAATCAAAAAATTTGTTTCTGTTTTTGATAACTTTTGCTGTTCTAAAAAGGATATGAAGTATTAAAAATCTAATATTCATTCATCTATAGTTTCGTCCTTTGTGCATTATTTATTTTAGCATCATTTGTTTTGGTACAAATGTTATGACACAGGTGTAAGTAAGTACGAAAACAACTTTTTGTGTTAAGGAGTTACTGTCATATTTTGTCATATTTATAGGACAATTTTTTCAACACTTGTAGTTTAGCAAACTTACGGTTGACGTTTTTTCTTTTACAAAAAAGATAACATGATGAAATGATATTCAGAAATACTGCAGTCGGGAGTAAAATTAAATTAGACTTTGTATGCATTGTGTAAAATACAGTACATTTTTGAGTTTTTAAAACCCAATAATAATATTCAATATAATAATTTAATTGGCATTCATCAAAAAAATACGGTATTAATGATAAACAGTTTATTGCAAAGAGTACAGCAAGAACAATAACAGTATTTTTAGTCGAAAATATTGTTGTATATTTCCAATAAAATAAAATTGCACATAATCGATTAAGTGCTTTCAAGACTTGAATCAAAAACGTCGTTGACGTGAAAAAAAAGGTAAGATAACCAAGAATGGATACAATTGTTGGAAAAGATCTGTAAATTTCGAAATGATTAAAGATTAATGTAACAGCAAAAATAAATTTCAGTTTTAACACCCAGGTGTATTTCATAGAAATAACAGTTGCACAAATCTAGAAAAACGTACAACAATGAAGATACCGTAGCTAAAGAATACGACAATATAAAGCCCATTAAGATGATAATATCTGCGAAGCAAACAATTCCAAAGCTATTTTTTAACAAACCGCGTTTGAGTAGCTTTCGCAATGACAGAATGCAAAAGATAGAACCAACGAAACAAGCCTAAAAAAAATTATAAAACAAATGTGATTTTTTTTATATTTTCTTACTGTAAAAAGAACAATAAAAATAATAAAAGCGTCCAACATTGTATTAAACAAATTAACACAAAATTAAATAAAAAATAAAACACGAAAAAGGATGTATGATTTTTTTTCAAAAATTTTAATTAATTCTTTAAACGCTTGACTTAATTTTAAATATTGTTCTCAGATTTCAGTGCGAAAAGCGACAAATTAGCTGACGAAGTGTTATTATTCACAAAAATACACCAATTTACACAACTTCAGGGTTAACATTGCGAATTCATTAATACAATTTTTTGTAGTCTTTTTAAATGTTATACAGTAATAAGCAATTAAATATAAGATACATATATTTGAATTAAGATTTTTATTTTTTTAATAGAGGAAGAATATTAAGATAAACAAAAAGAAGAGTTACTTGAAAAAACTGATTGCTTATGGGTATAAAAACTGACAAACTTTTATCAATGACATAAAAAGAAGGCTTTACATAAAAAACTTGTTGCTGATTTTTGAATTTTTTAAAACTGTGAATTATAAAAACTGCTATGAAATGACAAACATGTATGAGTTAAGTTCGTATGTAATGTTTGACCTAAATTCAAAAAGTACCAGTATGCTCCCTTTTTCACATATTCTCTGTATTTAGAAAAAACTGAGAATGAACTTGGTGTTGTAAAAGATTATTCAAAAGCTGCTGAATGGTTTCAAAAAGCTATAAAAAATGGATATGATGTAGCAAAAGCAACTCGTGAAAAGCTTTACAAATTTTTGTTAAAAAATTAATTAATATATCGAAATAGAAAGTATTTTTCAAAGATCCACTTTTGGAAAAAGTCAAACTTGATCCAACTAGAAAATTATTGCTTTTAAAAAATCGTGAAGCTTTTTTTGGTGTTGTTGAAAAATGCGGCACAACAAAACCGGATTATCTTGGACAATTTCAACATAATTTTGATCCCTCAAAATGGTCATCATTGAAAAAGATTACATTAAAAGGAATGAATCCAACAAAAAATGGAGTTTATTCTGAATGCTATTTAGAAGCAAGAATTATTGATTGGCCAGTTTTTCGAGCACCAAAGCTTCGAGCACTTATTGAAGATGAAAATGGTGATAATCAAAGGTAAAGTTTGTAGTTCACATTTTTGAAACCTACAATATTCCCTTTTAAAGAGTTGAAATTCATAAATGCTAATTTGATGGTAATGAAAGTAGTCAAATTTCGCAAGCTTTAAAAACGGCCCAAATTTCAAAATTTCTATCATGAATCCACAAATGAAATCATCAAAAGATGGCACAACTTTTGTTCGAGTTGAAAATATCGAATTGGTCAAACTTGGTAAGTTGATAAATTATGATGTAGTGATCGTTACATAATTACTATTTTAAATGATGCAAAAGCCAATGTTGAATGTCATTTTTGTGGAAAAGATGCAAAAATTCTTCGATATTCTGGATGTATGATGGCAAAATATTGCTCAACTGAATGCCAAAAAATTGATTGGCGTGAATTCAATCACAAAAAAGTTTGTAAACAACTTCAAGTTTTTCATACTGTGATGTAATTTTTGTTTATTGATAACCATGTTAAACCTTTTATATAAATGTTTTTGTATAAAAATTAGTTTTTTGAATTTATAATTGAGTTGTTACAATAACCTTCAAGCTTTTTTACGTAATTTATTAAACTATATTAGCTAGAGTTTTCGAACATTTTTAATCAAAATTGGCATATTTGCAAGTAAATGTAGGTGGAGTATAACAACCATTAAACTTCTTGAATGAAGAGGCGAAAGATGCCATCCACATTTTTTTATGATAAAATCAAGAATCTCTATTTAAAAATTTTATATTTATTCACACATTTTTACAACATAAAAAATTCTTTTTATTTACATTTACATTTATTAAAAATATGAAAGGTAATGCTTGATTTTTAAAAATTTAAAAAAACGAAAAACTTTTTTATCAATTTTATTGCACTTTTTTTAAAAAGTAAATGCATCAATAAATTTCTTCATAATCTCTTTTTTTTGTAAAACATAATCGCAAATATTCGTCTTTGATTTTTTACGTGCAAAAAATATTTAAGATACTTATCATTTATAAAAATATATTTCAACACATATGTTTTTATAAATGCTAAGTGTTTTTTGAGATGCAAAAACAGAGCAAAAATAGAAGAAGGAACAATTTATATTTATTTTAAAACATTGATATAAAAACCTGACAAGGAAAAAAAAGGATGCTGGCGCCAAAATATAAAGGTTCAACATTCTGCAAATAAGAACAACAAAAAAGAAAGGTGCAAACGGAAATTTAAAAAAAGAAGTAAAAAAAAAATTTTTTCAAAAAAGTTTTTTGAAAAACATTGACGTTTGGAACTTATAAAAAATTTGAGAGTGTGAATTAGAATTGCAGAGCTAAAAAACCCAAAATATTTTTGCCTCTCATTTGGATACCAAAAACCAAAAACTAAAGCAATAAATAAATTCCGGATTTAAGTTTTTGGTTTATTAAACAAATAGTTTATAATGTATAATAAACGCCTGTGCTAAAGTTCTATTGGGAGATGATTGTCACTTTAAATGTTAAATTTTTTTAAAGTTTAGCACCAATACGCCATTTTAGTCTTATAGAACATACAGTGTTTTGCAAATAAACATTTAATTTGTTTAACTCGATTGAATTTAGTCAATGTTATTTTTCATAATTAAATGCCAAAACAACATTATTTTTAGTACCACTATTTCTTATTTTTATGCATCTCTATTTTCTCATCAATTTTTTTTCATACTTTTGAGAAACACTTTTTTTGCTAGAACAACTTTTCCGTATCTTCGATATTTGTCGGCAATTGCATATAAAAAGATCCTTCTTCTTTTACATAAAAAACTATTTTTTGTTTTTCTTTTAAATGGTTTCTATGTGTGTTTAAAGGCATAAACTTTCAGTGGAGCCAACGATAAAAAATTACAAGTGTAAAAAAGGGGGAATCACTTTCTGTTGTGCGACACAATTAATCAGACTTTTATTCATTTTAAAAAAATTGTTTATGTCATTTTTATAAATTATAAATGTTCGTTCCTTTTCTTTGAAAACAAAATCTTTTTTTAGCTCTTTTCTACTTCTTTCTTCATTTTCCAACTCAAATATTCTTATTTATTACTGTATTTTCTTATCATTATGGCGTCAAAAGTAGGATCAAACTCAAAGAAAAATTGTGAAAAAAATTATTTGGCTTCAATTATCGGTGGTCGAGATTGTTGTCTTGTAACAATTATTAATGAAAAAACTCGAAAACTTATAAAAAAGTTTAAACATTCATCTGTCAAAGAAATTTTTGAATCAATTTTATCGGTTAAATCAATGCTCAAAATTGTTTTTGTTAATATTAAATTTGCACAAAGACCAGAATATAAAAATGATGTTCAACTTTGCAAAGTTATCCGAGATTTTCTAAATCTTCATTCAATTGCAAGTTATTTTTCTCCTATCGATTATAAAGTAGCATCAAATATTTTGGTTGCTGCAAATGTTACTCCATATTTAAATGATACTTTTCTTTATGTAAATATAGAGGCTGATAAAATCGTCATGTGTTTCTATCGTTTTACTATTGATGGATATACTTTGTGTGGAAATGAAACTCTTCCAATTGATCGAAAAGAAGATTTGGCACACAACTGTTTTCCTAAATTTATGAAAGATTTTAATATAAAAAAGCTGATTTTGGTTACTGGTGAATCAGATAATAAATATGTCAAAGATTTTGAAAGTCTTTTAAGATCAAATAAATCATTTGATTTTGGGAATGATAAACTTATTGTTATTGACTATCAAAAAATGATTGAAGCTACAATGAATGGGATTCTAGAAATGGCAAAATGGTATTTTGATAGAACTTGTATCAAATTTTATCTTTTACCATTGATATATGAAAAAATTGAAATTTGCGGAGTTTTTGGTACTTCTCAAAAGAGGTTTATCACTGCCGAACAAGGAGAAACAATTCCATTTAAAAAATCAGTTATTGCTCCAAAAACATATCAAAAATGTTTTGTAAGTATTTTTAAATATACTGTATCCTTTGCAACAACTTTTATAAAAAGTTTTTCTAACTTACTTTCTTTCTAAAACACTTCCATCCATTTTTAGATGTTGCAGTATAAAATGGGTAAAAGTGAAGTAATTGAAACTTTGGAAATGAATGATCGAAAATGTCATCAACAAAAAATCACATTAAAAATCTAATCTGAATGTTTCCCAGAATTAATTGTTGAACCAATTATTCTTCCTAAAATTCAAGGTTTACCTAAAAAACTTGATGAAATTATTTTGGAAGAAAAAATTCCTATCATTACATTTTTTGGACATTCTTCGGTTATTTGTGTTTACAAAAATGATGGACATAAATTTTTGGATTCATGGAATGGTTTGCATTTTTTGATATTTTAAACATTTTTTATAACTACAGTAAAAGCTTTTTTAGGATTATACGGTAAAGAACTTGTTATCAATTTTGATCAAGCAAAGCCAAAATATGGAATAGATTCAATTAAAGTTGATAAAACCATGTCTACTGTTGTTTACGGTAATTATTTATTTATCAAAAATGTTTATAAATATAAATTTTCATAGATTTGATCAAAATTATGTCTATGCCTTCTGATGCTTTTACTGTAAATGAAAACTGGAAATTTGAAATTACAAAAGATTCTGAAAATGCAGTAATGATTGAATTTGAAAGTTTTGAAGGAAAACAAAAATCAACCCCAACATTTTTAATGGCAATGATTTTGAAGGAACAAATTAAAGGTGTCAAAATTGAAATGGGCATTGATGAAAAACCAAAGGAAATTGGATTTTGTATTTTTCAGAAAATGTCTGAAGCTGAGAAGAAGCGTGTGAATTTTTCGGTGGCTAAAATTTGTTGTACGTCATTTTAATAAAAATGGATGCCATACAAAATTTTTATGAACTTCATGTGGAACATTTTGAAACTTTTAAGGCACAAGATCCTGAAAATTGTAAATTTGATGTTGTTTTCGAAATTGATGGAAAGGTTTGTTTGAATTTTATATTTAAAAGTATTATTTTAGAAACAAATTAACAATTTGTCAAGTTTCAAGCACATTCGATTCAATGCTCTCTGATCGATGGACAAAACCAAATGAACAAATTCCAATTCAAAATTATACATACGAAGATTTTATAAATTTTCTATTTTTCATTTATTCTGGTGAATGTGAACTTACAAATGAAAACATTTTTGCTATGGTTGATATCGCTGAATTTTATAATGTTACTGTCTTCAAAAAAGCATGCGATCAATTTTTAACTGAAATTAAAACAGATTTGAATAATATTTATCAAATAATTGAAATTGCAATGAAATATTCTTTACCAAAATTTCAAGAATATATTACTGATTTTGTTTCAAAAAATCTTTCAAGTATTTCTAAATCAGAACAGTTTCAAAGCCTTCAAAAACCTGCTGTCAAATATATTGCCCAATTAAGTCAAAAATCAGTTAGACATGAAGAGTTTTTTGAAGCAGTAAACATTATTTTTTTTAAAAATTTATATTGAATTTTAAGGTTTACAAATGTGCTGAAACTCGTGTATTGAAAAAACTTAAAAATAACAAAAGTTTGAATTTGAATGAAGAAATTAAAAAAGACTTATCTAAAGTTTTGCCATATGTTAATTTAGAAAAAATGAGTACTGTATTTCTTATTGAATTTGTTGGTGAGTAATTTTCTGAGTTTAGCCGTAATTTTATTTAATTATTTTCAGTTCGAAAATCCTTTCTTTTTTCTGGTGCTGAATTGAGTGATGCTTTATGTGCCCAAAGAAAAGTTGGTAAGTAAATTTTATATCTCTCTTAGTTTATTTTGCAAGGGTAATTTTTAGTTAAAATTATTGATAAAAATGGAAAACCTTATGAAAGGTGAACTTCAGTGTGATGATTTGGAAAATGTTGTTGCTAATATTCAAAGAAAAAAAAATATATCTCGTAAAAATGCTGATGGAACATTTTGTAATTGGGGTTTAGCACACACCAGACCATCAACACCAAGTAAATTAATCAAAAATGATGAAACTAAATGGTATCTTGTTTATGATGGAAGTGGATTTCTTGGTGCTATACACCAAAACAGACTTATTGAAAGCGATTATTTGTTGGCAGAAATGTTTGCAGAAGATGGTTTTGAATTAATCTCTGGTTGTAAAATTCATGTTTCTTGTTTAGTTTAAATATTATATTTTGTATGCGTTTTTTTGAGAAATTAATTTTTTCTTTTTAATGATAATTCTTTTATCTATGTTGTGGCAAATAAGGAGTTAGACCTTTAACTTTTTAACAAAAATCTGCATATATTTTTAGAAATATTTTCTCTGTTGATTTGATATAATTTAAATAAAGTTTTCGCAAAAACATACCTTTGTTTATTTTTTTATGCAAAAATCTGTCCGTTCTCTACTACAAAAAAGGAAGTTTGAGAGAAAAGGAAGAAAAAAAAGGGATACAACAATAAATATGCAAAAGGAAATAATAAATCTTGGTTAAAAAATGAGGGAGACACATGTGTGCATCCGTCACTCTTTGCTGACGGCCCTTGCTCGCGTATGACTTTTTTCTTTCTCTCTCTCTTTTGCTTTCTTTCTTTTTTTTCATGGTAAACAAATGTGTTCATGTGTTATTTATTTGTTTTCTTTGAACGAAAAAAAAATAACATTATTTTTGACCATTTTAAACAGCGTTGAAATAACTGCTAATTTTTGTGGTAAAATTGTATAATCTTTGTGTGATATAACTGTATTTTAAACCACATTAATACAGTTTTACAACCAAAAAATGAGTTAAACTGTTGTTGTTAATAGCAACCTTGATAAAATTTGAGATATTGAAAAACATCTTTGATCTTTGATTCCCTAATTTAAAGTTGTTTGGTACTTTCACAAACAAACATTTTCATTTTTTTCCCTTCTTTTTTCGATTGTTGTTTTTTTAGTTAAAGATAGAAGAGAAAATAATGTTGTCGTTTTGCTTTTTATGTCTTCCGTTCAATTTTCTTTGTTTTATTTTTACTGTTTTTTCTTGAGTACATTTTTCAGTTATCCCAAAATACAACTTTTAATTTGTCTTTAAGCGCGTAAAATTTGACATAAGCTTTTAAAAATCCATTTTAATCAACAGAATTTTAGCTTTATTTTAGTCATTATTTTCCCAAAATATCATTTTTTTGATTCTGTGAATAATGTCGGAAAGAGTAAGGGTGATCCGTGAAATGTTTATCAATGCACTTGGCCCTACAATGTCCAATGATCAAAAGCATCAACTTGAAGAACTTATCAACAATGATACCCTTTCAAAACATGAATTAAATGTTAAAATAAAGGAACTTTGCAAAGAATCTGGTGATGAAACAATGGTAAGATTTCAGATTAAAAGAAGTCACTAATATGAATTAAATGAGCGTACATTTAGAAAAAATATTCAGATATTATCAATACTTTTGTATTAAATGAAACAAAAATTTTGAAAAAGTTAAAAAATGTTGGGGATAGATTTGAACCAGAAACAAGAATGTTATTACCAGATGCAGCGAAAATTTATGGAAATCAATCCATCAGTTATCAGAAAGAATTTGAACAATTAAAAGAATTATTTGATAATGCATCATCAGTTGTTAAATCAGATTTAAAATTATTTGGTGAACCATTTACATTTATTGCCAAGGATTTCATATAGCTCAAGATTTATTGTACTAAAATAAAATTTATAATTTTTATGTGTATGAAATTGCAATCGATGTTGAATAACATAAAAGCATTTTTTGTTTGAAAAATGTTATTCTTTTTTAGATGTTTGCAAAAAAGGCAAGTCATTTTTTTGTTTCTTTTGGACAGTAAATTACAAAATGATGCATTGATAAAAGAATGAAAATCGGTGAACTCTCGAAAATAAACAAACAGTCGAGAAAAGGGCTTCAGTATACAATAAAGCATTCCCCAAGATCATTTTTCTCTGCACCCAAATCAGTTCATTTTAATCAATTTAAATACATGGGAAAGATAATTTATACCAAAACTGTGTAAAAAACATTCTTTTCATCTTGGCGATCATATCGCAAAAATGAAAAAAAAAATTTATTGTAACAAAACTTTGATTTTTTCGATCTGTAAATTTGACAGTAACTTTCAAATAACCATAACAGTAATTTTAAATGGTACACTGAAAAGTAATTTAAATGGGAACCAATTTTCCCCAGTAATTTAAATGGGAACCAATTTTTCCCCCTAAACAGGATAGGAAGATATTTACCCTTTAAAGGCGTAAATATCGTCTTTTAATGGGTAAATGATAGCATGTTTTAAATAGGTACAAAAAATGGCTGCGTCTAAGTAAAAAAGGTTTACATTTACTCCTTTTAAGCGTAAATATCGTCCTATTTTAGGTGTTTTTGGCACTCTTTGTTTTCAGTGTACACAGTGATTTTGATTTTATTGTTTGTTTAATAACCTTGTTTTAAACTACCTGACTATTACCTTTTTATTTACAAATATTCGGTGATTTGAACGTGTCTCCTTCTTCAAATGTTTTGCAAAAAAAGAGCAAGATATTACATACCGTATTTTTGTTGGATAAAATATACATATTATTTACAAACTTTTATGAAAAAAAATTTTGTTTTCTATAAATAATGTCACCATGTTATGTTCTTATAGCGCATCAAATAATTTATTTATAATGTTATTAATTTGAATATAATCTTTGGAAGACATTATCTACTTTAATCACCAATTTGTCTGTTTTACAAACAATCAAATATTCAAAACATAGAAACAAAATGCAAGAAATAATTAGTGAAAAGGATTTAAACTAATATAAAACATTGTTTTGACATTGGTCTAAAATTTAGAATCTACATTTTCTGTTTTTTGCGAAAAAAGTAGTCACTATTATTTTTTATCCAAAAAGAAGCACCATTTTGCGATCACCAGCTAGTGTCAAAAAAAAGTAACATCTTTTTTTGTTTCTTTTATTATGAAAGCGGCCGTGCGCAACGTTTTGCTGCAGAAAAAACCATTTTGTTAATCACATTATTAAAAATATATAACGAAATTTTTGTCCGTCAACGTCTCGAACAATGATTGACATTTTTAAATTTGTTAACTTTAATTAAAAATTTGTCAGTGGCATTATGTAAAAAATTTTATGAGATAAACAGTCACAAAATAAACTTAAACGGAAGATAACTTCAATTTGAAAAATAGATTGCTGCTTTGTCATACCTGTATGACATTCGTGATAGCAAAAAGAAAAATAAAAGCATCATTTTTAGAATTACTGTCACAGTTGTATAACTGTAATGACAGCAATGTGCACGGTTTTTTCAGAGTTACACCAGATCAGTGTTTTCCCGATTCCACTTTTTTTCCGATTCCGATCCGATTCCGATTCCACCCGATTCCATTTTTTTC